>KE156889.1:163177-195631 GCA_000411055.1 Leavenworthia alabamica
TTATTATTAATTTATTATATTGCATAATAATTATTATAAATGGCATGATTAGTTAATTTCCAAACTATATTAACTAGATAAATCTTCTATTGTATCTAAAGAACTCATGTAACACCTCTAAAACAAATTTTTTATTTTAGTTGTGCATTTTATGATTTGTATGTTTTTAACAAATAAAAAGTTTATAATAGAAGGCAAAAGAAAAGGTTTATAATACTAAATATCATTAAACATTAATATCTGCTAAAAGAGAACCTATAACAGTAAAATTATTTTTTTAATTCTAAATATTAAATATAGGCTAAAACTGAATTTTGATCGATTCATAAAAAAAATTGCGATATAAAAATCAAAGGAAAATGACATTTTGTTGTGTAGAACAATGTTGGTAAATAATGATAAGTTGATATATTATATACTTTACATGTATGTGTATTTAAAATATGACAGTATCTGCATTAATTTATTAGACGTCATCTTCTAGTGGTTGCCAGATGTTGATTGGTTTGCTTATTTTTAGATATGTTTTTCTCATTATTTTTTTGTGTGAATGAATTGATGATCTGTAAGATAATATAATAATAAAAAATTTTAAAAAATAAATGTGGCGTACCACTATTGATTGAAAGAATTAAAATAAATATATATTAATCTTCTCAGCTATTTAAATTTATTCGTTAACCAATATAAACCAGGTTTGAAATTAGGTATTTTACTTTAATACAATATTATAGTATTAATTAATATGTGGACCCTCTATGCATCTCTATCGTGGACAGAAAATGATTCAGTTTAACATCTTGTCTGTAGCCAAATTTTATATTACATTTTTAATTAATAATGATCTAATCAAAATCATATTCAACGATACTATATATATTTATATCTTATACACACCATAATTAATACGTGTATATATATTCCAACAATTTATTTTTAATATTTCCTGATCAGATTTCGCAATCTCTTGTTAAAAAAATCTTGTTTATAAAATTTTTTTTATAATAAAAATACATGATTTTGGACAAGACCACAAGTTCTTGGACAATACGGCAAGCTTATCAACTTTGGGCTTTGTAGTCATAAGCTGGGCCTGTTTACTATCAATGTTGAAATCATATTCAAAGGGTTTGTTGGTTTCTTCTTAGTTGGGCTTTTATTAAAGAATGGGCCAAGCTTATATAAATGTTTATCCTATAATATTAGTATAATCCCAAAGAACAAATGGCGTTCTCTCCTTTCTATTTTTTATATTATGGAAAAAACTATACAAAATCTTTTAATTTTTAGAAATCACAAAAGTTCATACTTTTCACTGATGAAATTTTGCTATTTCTTAGATATTTTAATTTTATTCTGAATCTGATAATTAATATAAAAAAAAACAGAAACAAATTTTCTCCTTACCCTATATTTATTAACTTAAAATTATTAATAATAAATAGATATATTTCTTTCACTTTTTTGATAAATATATTTATTTTACTTGAATTAAAAAAATGTGCTTATCTTAATCCATTCATTGACTTTTAAAGTCAAAAGCTAAAGTCACAAGATACATTAACAAATAAAATATTTTTTCTATTTATATTATTACATGATTTTATTGCTTTTCAAAATATATTTTTAGTGGGGATTAGCCCCAATTAACTATTTATATCCATCTAGTTATAGCCATAAATTTCTTTACCACAACTTTACACGGAATAATCCAATTTATAAATAAACTAAAAATTATGAGAAAACAAAAACAATCAAAAAGAGTCAAGAGAGATTGAAGAAAATGGCGATCGTGAATCCTCAGTTCTGTGCACCATACCCAATAGAGTTGGGAATTGTACGTAAAGTGATGAGTTTAACAGATGGTAACTTCGTTGTAACAGATGTTAATGGTAATCTCCTTTTCAAAGTCAAAGAACCTCTCTTTAGTCTCAGTGATAAAAGACTTTTATTGGATGCTTCTGATAATCCTATTTTGACTTTAAGAGAAAATGTAAGTATTTATATATATATATATTTGTTATCAGTCAAAAAATTAATATAACTCTTTGTTTTTAAAAATAAATGTAGAAGGTGAGTTTACATGACAGGTGGCAAGTGTTTAGAGGAAAGAGTACAGACCAAAGTGATCTTGTCTATACATTGAAAAGATCTTCAATGATTCAAATTATAAAACCAAAACTTGATATTTTTTTGGCTCAAAATAAAGAAATGAAGATATGTGATTTTCATGTTAAAGGAAGTTGGATTGATCGGTCATGTGTTATCTATGCTGGTAAATCTGATGTCATTGTTGCCCAAGTAAATCAAGTTTTTTTTTTATTTTCAATACCCGGTTTAGTGTAAACCGGTTTAGTTTTTTTAATTGATTTTTTTGGTCAGATGCATAAGAAACATACCGCACAGAGCATATTAATTGGGAAGAGTAATTTCTCGGTTACGGTTAATCCTGATGTTGACTTTGCTTTTATTGTATCTGTCATTGTAATTTTGGATGACATTAACCGAGAAGATTCAGATGACTAAATATATTGTTGTATTATTTTTATTTTTTTTACATTAATATTTTCACTTAAAATTCATAAAATATTAATTTATATATCTTGATGTTAGTGTATCCCATTTTTTTAAAGAAGGCTTTTGGATATGACAAATTCATGAAAAATCAAAATATATTTTTTATTGGGGTTTTGAGAAATATTCAATACTATGTTTTAATATTAAAAAATGAGATAGTTGTTGATAAACAATTATGATAAAAAGAAAAGTTGTGTGTGTGTGTTTTTATATTCCAAGTAGGAAATGAGTGTACATGTCAGCCAGAGATGATCCAAATCCAATCTCAAAAGAGAATTTAATACAAGTTAGCTCTTTCTTGTTCCCATCAATCATCTTCATTTTCAATGAGTATGTACCCTATGAATAAATAAGTAACAATGATTTTAAACTAAACATATTCATTTAAACAAGACCCTTTGTTATATTTCCAGAATCAATAAAAACTTACAGGAGGTGTATATCCAGGTAGAACTTGAGAATGCTCAACCATAAAATCACCAATACTCACAGGACAATTTGTTTCATCACAAAGATCATGTGTTTCAGAATGAACATGCCATCCAAAATATGAAACTTCAATTACTAACTTCCCACTTGAGATCACATTGTCTTCATATACATAACAAGCAGTAAAATACACATTTAGTAGAGTTTTTAATATTCAAATCAAATCATAAACACAATGAATGTTAAATGCATACCAGTGTTAGCAGAAATGCTGAAGGTAGCTGGGTTGCCTCTAGCTATAGGATATGGTGATATATTAACTCCTTGTACCTTTACTTTATACTCTTCGTTATTATCTGTAATCAATACATACATTCAATATCAGATCCAAGTTCTTATTGAATTTTTCATAATTCAAGTAAATATCAAAACAAATAATCAGCTCAATCGATCTAAAATAACTATAAGAAACAATCTGAAATCGAAGGGATTGAACATTACCACAGTAGTGAACATCTGTGGCTTTAACAATCGTTGAGATGAAAAGAATATAAGAGAGAAGTAGAGAATATTGAGCAAGTTTCGCCATGATTGATAGAGGAAGAAGAAGACTCAACAAAGCAAGAGACGAGAGAAGAAATTAATGTGGAATCTGGATTCTAATTTCACACGAAATGTTAAATAGATCTTTCACCGTTTATTTATGTTTGTTTCTGATTTACTTGAAATAGACGGCTTGGATTTCGTTGTAAGAAAACCGTTAGGTGTGGGATTTGTTTTACAATTGATTGATTGATCACTTGACACCAAAATAAATAATTTGTTTTGCCAGCTCAGATTTGTTGCTGTTTAATAATAATACACCACATTATTGACATTATTTTTGGAAAAAAACAAACATAATTCCATTCACGAAATATAATCTAAAACACGAGTTTCTTCCCCTAAAAATACATGTAAATTCTTCGATTATAATTTCATATCATAAAGATGGAAATTAAATTGTTTTGGTAAGGAAACAAATAATATAAAAAAACTCATATATTTTGTTTTTTAGGGAATGTTTTTTTTTTATGTCTTCGAAATTACCTTGAGCCCATAACATCGATACCAAAACAATACTTTTAATGGGCCAAGCTTGTGTATAATTCATTTGATGAGATGAGCTGGCTAGTTAATTTCAATTCATATCGTATGTGTTATAACAGGTGAAGGAGCTTCCAAAGGAGTAGACTAGGCCCGCTCGAAAAAACCGAACCGAATCCAAACCGATTGAATTGAGTTGTGAAAACATATGTTCTTAAGTGTGGTTTCTGTTTTATATTCTGAAATCGTTTGGGAAAACAGAACGCACATCACAAACATTATCTCTGGGAATCCAAGAACAAGAATTCAATTCAAGTTGCAGAAAAGCACACAAAATTCACCTCAGCACAGTCCCAAGTCATCAGTGTATTTGACATTATGTTCTTAGATTGGATCTGTTTCACACTTGTATGCTACTGAGACATCGCCATTTCCGTGACCGATGTGGTTTTTCTAGAAGCATTTGCAAGCCCATGTTGTTTGATGACATCCCAAACATGTACCTATACATTTCCATTGCAACTTATATAAGTCTTAAGTTTATAAACCAGCTCCCTAAAGTAACAGCCTACTTACTTGCTTCGACGAGCCTTTCTTCTCCATGAAACAAAAGATCTTATCCACTGCATATGAACAAATCATCAAAAGCAAACGTTAAAGAGGTGACATAGCTGCACAAGAATTTGAGACTAAGAGAGCAAAGTCACCTTAAAGACAGGTGTAAAAGTCAATGATCCAGCAGTAGAAGCTTTACGTAGAGGTAATCTCCGATGTGGAACAACTTCATTTGACAAATGCTGAGCAATTTCTTTCAACAGTACCATTTGAGCCTTTTCGGTTCTCATAGAAATAAGAGCTTGTTTCATTGATTCTCTGTCTGCCTCCAATGCTTGAAGCCTCATATAAAGTTTCGTTATATCCGGATCACCAAGATCCATTTGTTCTCTTAGGAAACCCATAGAGCCATCTGAAGTTGCATCTCCAAGCTTCTGCTCAGATACATTGCTGTGATGGACAGAATCAATGGTATAAACTCTATCACTCATGTCATCTCCTATTTCCGATGAGTCATCTTTACCAGCATTATTCTCTGTATATGAGACATTATCCATTTTCTTAAAGCTGTATATTTCGGACCTCGGGGAATCAATAGAAACATCAGGTCTTAGTTCTTTAGGTGCTCCTAAGTATGATGAACTTGAACCAGTAGGAGAAATCCTCCTAAAATGTCTTTGACGCCTAGGACTCTGACCAACCATAACCTTCTCTGCAACATCACCATTCAATCGAGTAAAGCTCGGATTGGTCTCCTCCATCTGAGCAAGTCTTAGATCCAAAGTCTTTAAATGTTCTCGCCCACGAGGCGAATCAGCTGGTGGATAGATTTCATCATTTGCAACATAAATATCAGCACCTAAAGAATCTTGATTCTCATTTACATTACACTTTAGAAGAGGATAGTCATATGTAGTGTAGTCATATACAGAATTAACATCGATCATACTCGGATTACGACTAAAGAAGCTCTTGTCACCATCAGCTTCAGCTTGGGTGAGTCCATAACTCATCATTCTATGTTTATAAGCTTGAGTTTCAAATGTAAGCGATTGAATAGTTTGATCTCTCTGATAAACCAAATCTTCCAATGCCCAAATCTCTTGATGACTATGTTCCATAGTTTCTTCAACACAACGTTGTAAATTTGTAAGTTCCATCTGGATTTGAGCTTTATCACCTTGTAATCTCTGAATCATAGACATAGCTTCATCTGTAGCAGTTGCTGAAGCATTACGCTCTTTCTCGAGTTCATCATACAAATCCTGAATCGACTGTTGTTGACTAGTAACAGTCTGGCGTAGTAATTCACATTCGTTTTCTATATGAACTTTAGGATTAGAAAACATATCAAGCTCGTCAAGCTCTGGTATAGAGAATCGTTTCGTCTTCTCTAATTCCTCGTGTTTTCTCTTCACAGATCTAATAAAGGAACCTGGTGAAGAACAATCACATCCACAGTCACAACATTTGATTAGAGACTCCATTCCCAATTGTATCTAAGAATCTCACACCCAATCACAAATAGAATATTATAGCTAACAGGATGAGAGACCTAAATCACACTAAGCCCTAAATATTAAACGATATCATTGCTTTTTGAGGACGATAATTTTCTCGGGAAAATAAAAATCCAGCTGAAGCGTAAACCACAAAGCAAACTCAATTCACAATCGGATAAATCAATGAAAACTCTGAGCCACCATCATAACCCATTGGCGACCCAGAAACTGTAGGAAAGACAATTTCGTGATTTTTTATAAACAGATAACAAAAAAAAGAATATAAGGAAATTTCGTAAATAGATGGAATGAATAAAATCAATTAAAAAAAACGAAGTCTAGATAATTATTTGAAGTTTGAACCCTAAAAATCTGTGTTCTTCTGATACATTTTTTTTTGGAATTTTCATTTTTTTTTTCTATAATAAACGGCTACGAAAGCTTTTTCATGAAGTCTCCTCTCTCTCTGAGACTCTGTATTGTATTCTGATAGTTATCAGAACTCGGAAGCTATTTTTGGTAGAAACGAGGAGACGATACTAAATCAACGGCTGAGATTTTATTAAGTGAGTTGTCATCTTCCTAGGAAAAAGTACATGGCGGCATGACGAGAGTGGATATATCTTCAGATACTTATAAAAACGGAACAACCTTAGCGGATTAATACCATACGATTAAGAGTATTGGGCTATTCCATAGGCCCATAAATTTCGGCCCATTCCCTCTCTGACGACCAAAACGACAACACTCTGGCCAATCACTCGAGCTGAACAGAGTTCCTTAGGGATATTGATTTTACCGAAACAAAACAAAACAAAATAAAATAGAAAAAAGAAGAAGATTTGCTTCGATCAGAGACAGAGCTCAACGAGAGTCATCATCACTCCCAGAAGAAACTCAAAGTAAGATTATTTCACATTCTTCAAACTTGCTTCTGGATCGGAAATGTTTACTGGGAAAGTATTTGTGGTTCAATAGTAATCTCTTTCGATAGTAATTTTGTATTCTAGGGTTTTTGCTCGTCTTTTGTTAGCTTTGTAGCAAAATGTATACTCTTTGTGATGAAACAGATAAAAGTTGTTTGTTTAAACTCTCAGGTTTAATGGCGAAGCAAAGGCCTAAGTTGGGTTTTCATGGAGAAGACGATGGTTGGATCTTAGTTAAAAAGCAAAGAGTTATCATCGTATTGCCTTCTCTCCCTGTACCTGAACATTTCAATTTGCAGAAACCTGCAACAACTTCTCAATTGCAAGTTGAGTTAAGAGACGATATTGTTGATACACAAGAAAGTAGTCCTGTACACACTCCTCTGGTGACTTCTCTTCCTCCACCTGAACATTTCACTCTGCAGATACATGAAACTACTCCTTCTCAGACATTGGTTGTGCCTTATCTTCCTGTAGCTGATCATTTCACTTTGCAAAAGCCTGCAACTTCGCAGTCACAAGCTGAGTTAAGAGATGTTATCGTGGATACGCATGAGACTACTCTTGTTCCCACTGTGGTACCTTCTCTTCTTGTAACTGAACATTGCACTTTTCAGAAATCTGCAATGTCTCAATCACAAGCTGAGTTAAGAGCAGATACGCACGAGACTACAGTTGTTCACACAATGGTGCCTTCTCTTCCTGTACCTGAACATTGTACTTTGCAGAAGCTTGCAACTTATCAGACAGAAGCTGAGCTAAGAGCAGAGATGAACAAAGCTACTCTTGTTCACGCGATGATGCCTTCCCTTCATGTACATGAACCTTCTACTTTTCAGAAGCCTGAAGCTTATCAGTCACAAGCGGAGTTGAGAGCAGAGACGCACAAAGATACTCTTGTACACACAGTGATGCCTTCCCTTCCTGTAATTGAACATTGCACTTTGCAGAAGCCTGAAACTTGTCAGTCACAAGCTGAGTTAACAGCAGAGAGGGACATAGCCACTCTTGTTCAAAAAGTGGTGCCATCCCTTCCTGTAACTGAATATAGTACTTTACAGAAGCCTACAGCTTCTCAATCGCAACCTGAGCTTAGAGAATTTGTTATAGATACTCATGAAACTACTAATGCTCACACTGTGGAACCTGAGACCTGTCCTGATTTCACCTCAGTAGACAAACCAGAGAAAGTTATGGACCAGAACCTCACAACCAGGAAAGCTCCAGCTCCAAGGAGATCAGTGACAGATAGAAGAGTGGAGATTCAGAGAAGGCGTACAGGTCGCAAGCCCATAAGGTTTCCTAGAGTGATGTGCAGCTCTACTATAATGGAAAATGAGAAGCTGAGAGTGCTGAATCTGGAGAGGAAGGTAGAGAGAGCAGGTGGATTGAATAAATGGGTAGGATCTATAGGATTAGGGAGAGAGTTTGAGAGGATGTTGAAGGTACAGAGGATGAATAAGTTTCAGGTGGCGAATTTAACAATGGAGAAGCTTAAGCAAATGGGTGCTTCAGCGGTTGGGCCAAGAAGAAAGCTTATACATGCAATTGGTTGCGTCTATCACCCACATTGTCTCCATTCTTCCTTTAACTGATCACACAATATTTTGATGTTTACTCGTTAGTTGGGACTAATAAAACTTCGATACGCTTGTTTGATGTTCAACTTCTTTAGATAGATTCGGAAACCAACCAACAAATATATATGTATCAGTGAGCAACTCTTACGTTGTATGTAACTAACCTTAAATGATGATGTGATTTTCTAATATGGACATGGATATGAAACTTATCCATGATTTCTTCTCTCATCAAGTACAGAGGTAAATAAAAAAATCAGCAAAAAAAGAGGTAGAATATTAAATATTTGAACATAAAAACTATACTTTAAAATACAATCCTAGTTGAGAACCAAAAAGCCAACGACCTTTCAAATCCAAGGACGTGGCTTGGTGTCTTCAAAATGAGAAATTTGCAGAGAGAGTGAGAGCACTGAGTCTCACAAGTAACACCCAAAAGAGTAGTTTGGAAGCAAAAGAGATCACATTGGCTCTACCATCAGGGTCAAAATCAAAACCCTCTCCTAGAAGATAAATATATATTTGAGACTCTGCATCCTACCCCACAGGCCACAGCTCTTTAGATTCCTCCATTGGATGGCCACGTCTCTTTCTCTCTTCTCTCCTAATTGTATATTTTAACCGGCTTCTCATATGCATGTCGGGTCTACAACAAGATTAAGAGCATTGACATAGATTAAGAAAGAGTGTGACCTTATTAGAGATAGAGAGAGAATAGTAAAAAGGTTCTTACCTGATTTGAAGAATAAGCTCTTTTAGGAGCATTATCAATGTGCTCCAACCCAAGATACTGCTCCCACGCACCATATACATCTCTTCTCTGTTGCCATTTTTAGTTTCCAAATTAATATATATATAGTTAAGTTATTATCATCTCCAAAATTTCATTTTGAGTAGAAAACAAGTCTGGTTTTACCTGAAACCGATTATAAACAACATCTGTGTCCTCCAAGTAATCAGGACGTCCCATTGAAAATGATGCAAACTTCCACTGGTTACAGATATTCATAAGACAAGAAAAAACATTAACAATAATCTAATCAAGCCACCAATTATAACTATCTGTAGCTATTATTAAAATCAGACAAAAAACAAATGCATACCTTGGCAAATTCCTCATCAGGTACATGGAGTTTCTTTTGGATACGAATCTTGATTTCTTCTAAAGTTTCCTCTTCGTGGATTACCAAAAAGAAAGGCTCCCCAAAGTTTTGTACTTGCTGAAGAAGAAATAAATGGGTTAAGAAAGTTTTCAAAGCCTTCGACTAAAGACCCTCTAATAACTTTAACTTAATCGTGATATGGATTACCCACCTGATTTTGTCCAGCCTCTTTGGTAAAATGGTATACATGGATTAACCGATCATTGGGACCAACATTCTTCTCTTCTTCTGGTATCTGAGATTTCACAAGATAACACAAGTTGAAACTCAGCATCTTTGATGTCATTAACCAGCTAAAAACATAAAAGTCAAATAGCAAAATACAATAAAAGCTTGGACAATGACAAGAACTAGAGACAAAGAAGGTGAGGCAGAGTGATAATACCTCCTCTGCTCGTAAAGTCCAGTACTGGTCATTGATGTTCTCAATTCTTTCATTTAAAGGAAAGATCTGCAACACGTAGCCAAGCACATTGGTTAAATTTTTGCCAAGTTCCAGAAGATTGCAAAAGTAAATCTTCTTTAAATATTGAAAAATTTAACTGCAATGTAAAAGACGAGTTAACATATTACCTTGTAGATCTTGTGGAAAAATACCTCAAGTAATCTCAGTTCTGCATCTTGATGCGAAAGCTCCACCTAAGGCACAAATGTAGATTCGATTTAAACTATCAGAAAACATTAAACAAGAAATTACGGAACATAATCAATATAAAAATAAGCCCTACGTGAGTAGGAAACAAAGCCCAATATGTTGGCCAATAAGCAGAGATGCATGCACACCAAACAAATTTGCGACTAGATTGACCTACCTTTGTTTTAAGTTCGTTAATAACATCTCCAACAGTACTCTGCTTAGGTAGTCTGATATTGTAGATTACCACCTGCAAATTTAAGAGTTATAAGGCTTGTAAATGTAAAGACGATTACATGTCCTAAAAATCTGTGAATCACAAATATAAAAGTTCAACCCGTACTTCATCCTTTATGGCGCTATGGAAAGCAACTTTAAGAGTCTTAAGACCTTGCAATTCTGGAAGAGGAATGTCCAGAACTTCATAATACAAAATGTCAGACGTCTGAAAAAGCAAGAAACACTCATATTAAACAATTCTGCATTGAAATCGGAAAAAAAATGTTCATTAAAATCAACGTTAATCACCTGATTATAGTGAACTAACATATCAGAAAGATGAGCTACTCCACGGTATTTGATAGGCTGAGGTTTAGGTTGCTGGGAGTAGCAATTGTGAGATGTAAGCCTAATTTTCGATGGATCATCAAGGAGGAGATTCTGAGCTAATCTTTCTACTACATCATCATAAGTGTACAGCTTTGACCTGAAAAGTACAAGCATTATGAATTCCAATACTGGAATCAACAACATAAAGTTTTTCATAGAGGTACTTACAGCTCCATAATAAACTCGTCTTCTTTTGGTTTCTCCAGAGTACGAAAATGTACCACCTACAGAATAACAAACCACATAAGTTAGTTACCACCAAAACAATTTAATACAAAGACACAAATCATTGCAGTTGGATATACTGGGGTACTTTGTAACTGCACACTACAGAAAATTTTATTATCTTGTATCCTCACATTGTCCACTTCAAGATGCCATAACTAAATAATAATTGCTTATCCGAAAAAAATGAAGGTATAACAATTGTTGCTCTATTGTTAGCATAGATCTAACATGACACTCTAGCCCATTTCACTCTTTCCAACAGTGCCCAGTCTACTTATACCTCTCGATTCTGCACATATTCCAAAAATGATGGCACATCTGGGTATGGACATTCACTCTCCTGGATAGACTGACGTTTTTGATAGCAAATGATATCTCCATCTTCAATCTGTATGCCATAAACCATTTCAATGAAGAGAAAAAAAACTATGAAATGTCACATTCAAAACAATGAGACTAAAATTACTTGACACAGCCTGAAAGATGTTTTCTTATCCATATGTTCGCACATTACAGAAGGTTCAAACTTTATTTCCTGAAAATGGGGACAAAAAGCAATTTAAAGGAAGGTTATGTGGCCATATGCATGATGAAAAGGTAGAATTAAAAGACACAACCCCCAACCTCAAAAAGTTCGATTTCCTCATCAGGAGCAAAGCCAGCCATTTTATTCAGTTGCCCTACTATATCCATGGGCCTACTGGAATTTTTCACCACGAGCCTGCCAACATATCTGCAATATATAGAGGAAGTGATGTAACAAAAATGAAGATACACATTCCAGTGAATAAGGAAAAAGAAAAAAAAAAGAAGAATATGAGAAAAGGTGACAACATCTCCATTAAAGAAGAAAATAGAAGGAATAATAGCACTTTTAGAATAAAAATATACAGTATATACCATAATATATGTCAAAGTGGAAAATGGTAGGTACTACGATTACCTTAATACTGCTTTATCAGGGTCATAGAGCTTGAAGAAAACAAGAATATCTTCAGGAGATCTTTCTGGGGGAGGAATAGGAACGTCATCCTGAATAATTCAAGCATTACTAAGACTGTTTACTTTTGAGCAACTGGTTTCAGATTTTAAGTCAGTGAATAGGCCTCAACAATTAAACTTAGCAGAAGGAAAGTATTACCGGTCCACGCTCTATCTCCAAAAATAGCTTTAGTTCAGCATTGTTCGCCTTGTTAGATGCCTCTCTTATTTGTCCAACCTACAATAATTCTAAATTAAATATTCCAAAATAAAAACACTAGCTATAAGATAACAAACTGGAATATGTAAAAAAGTCGCTGGCAGGGGTGAGGCATGAAAGAATTATAAATAAAAAAACTACCGTCTGTAATTCTTCGTGAGGTAATAGTGGGCGGTTGGGACGATAAGTATGGTTTTGACGCTTTGCCCAAATCCAGAACCGTTGTAGCTGAACCGGGACACCAAACTCTTTGGCTACTTCTTCCTACATGAGGATATTTTAAACAATTTTATAACTAGAAATACACAAGAAATTAAGTAACTTCCAACAACTGGAAAATCTCCATTGAAGACAGCATCTTATAAAAAATTGAACAAACTAGATTCTGAATGAAAGCAGAGATTTTTCTCGCTAGACTCATGATCACTATTTTTCTGCTCCAAGGAAGATTCGAGTTACAAAATAGAAACTTATTCGCAAACCTCTTGCTGTGATAGAGTGCATGTTTTAGGAATTAAAATGGAAAGTATGGGTGTGCACCTTAAATTGTTGAAAGGGGGTCTGTTTCTGGATTCGAAAACTCCGAACTTTTTCATGATCAACAAGATCAAAATATATATTCTTTCCAATTTGCTCAGTGAAGTCATCATCCCTTGCGACCTTTATAAAAAGTATAAATTGCATTGGCATCATCAAGATAAAATCCATACCAGCACCAAGTCATTGGGTTTGAAAATGTTTTCATAGCCAAATATACAAAACCTTGATTGTTGTAAAAAGGTGGGCTTGAGCCTTGTATTTTCTTTTATCTTCCTTTTCTTCTTGTTCTTTTTTCAGTCTCACCTGTCAGAAAAAAATTGAACTGATTCAGGCAAAACCAAGACAGATTAACAGGAAAAAGTCTGTAAATAAAGTTCTTACCCGCAGATGTTCAGCGATGTCATTTTCGTCAACATTGCAGATTATTTTATCCTTGTCACTTTCCCGAATGTAAACAAGCATGTACGCATTCGAGTATTTCGTGAATTTGAAAGGTGGATTATTGAAACCAGGATTATTCTGCGGTAACTTAAGGACACGAAATTTGAAAGTACATAAAAGTGAGAAAAATAAGTAACAAAGCCAAAAAGAATCCAGGAAGAGAGTGCTACCTCTTCTTCACCACCATATTGCTCTTCCAGTGCCCTTTTCACATCTTCCTTCGTAACCCGTTCATCATCAAATTTATACCTGATAGAATTAGAAGTTAAGATAGTGTAAAAGTACAATAATCAAAATATGTCCATCAGTGCCATCTAAACCAACACCAGTGGATATTTTTGGAGACAAGGCAAGCAGAAAGAAACAATAAAGATCACTTATACATTTAATCAAAAGTGTGAAACTAGTAACTGTACATGCACGTTTAGCGCAGTGGATAGAAGAGCCAAAAGAAATTTGAAACATATCCCACAAGGGCCTTGCTTGCTTAGATGATGAGGTAACTAGTTTCAATTAAAATAATTACAAGGTCTACAAAATGCAAAATTTTTTTATTATATAAGAGCTGAAGGAGTTACATACCACTGATCCGAAAGTGTTGGTCTAATAAAAGCATAATAGTGCCCTCCATGCACTCCTCCACTGTGAACTAAGACGCTGCATACAAAATGAGCAGCAAACAGTTAAAGCAAACCCACTAGGTACTCAAATTACACAAGCAGATGTACAATAAAAATATATGCCTGTGAAGGGTGTAGAGATTGCGAACACTCTTGTCTGCATCAGGGGATAAATACTTTCCATTCTCTCTATCGAGATCCAGTTCAAGAGGAAACTCATACCGATCATTGATCTATAAATAAAGAAACATCAGCCTGACATGAACTCTAAACACAGTCAACAGTAAATGCTGTAGATATTCAAATACTAACCTTCACCATTGTGTCCCGCATAAAATCGTATTCAAACCTCTTGAGCTGAAGTTGAAGAACTGGTGGGAAGTCTATGAATAAAACACCTTTTTTTGCATCCTGAAAAAAATCACCCCAGTATAAGATTACATAAGCAAACTATATTGCACATTAACATTAGCTTGCTTGGTAGCAATCCCTCCCCTAACACCAAATAATATGAGAGGAAATGATAGACTAGCTATACTTGCATGGTACCAAACACTGACAATTCTCAACATCCCCAAGATCCAAAAAGAGAAATAAAGAAGACAGCAGACCTGCAAAGCATGTCCTTCTGCATGGTATTTGTTGTCTCCTTCAAGGCGTTCAACTTCAACATATTTGTCAAAAGAAGCATATACATCTTTGCAACCTTTAACATCAAGCTGGAGGTCTGCCATAAGTCAAAGTCGAAAGCTGTAAAGTTAGTTTGATATAAATATATTATCTTCCAGTAAAAAAGACAACAGAACATAGGTTACTGTTTAAAACTACATACCGTAGAATGATTCTTTTCGTGTAGATTTGTAATCTACATTAATGCACTCAATGTAATTCATGTGGTGACCCTCAAATAGCTTTTGTATTGTTCCTTCCACAACAGTTCCCTTGAAAAGTAAAACATAAAACATAAAATACCACCTGAGAATGGAAGAAATATCACGCTGAAGAAGACAATTTACCTTCATCTTGTCCTCAAGCTTTTCACTGAGAACTCGGTTGAGTTCTTGGACATCATGTTGCATGAAAGAATCATATGTATCCCAACCAAACGACTTNTCCAGTTCAAGAGGAAACTCATACCGATCATTGATCTATAAATAAAGAAACATCAGCCTGACATGAACTCTAAACACAGTCAACAGTAAATGCTGTAGATATTCAAATACTAACCTTCACCATTGTGTCCCGCATAAAATCGTATTCAAACCTCTTGAGCTGAAGTTGAAGAACTGGTGGGAAGTCTATGAATAAAACACCTTTTTTTGCATCCTGAAAAAAATCACCCCAGTATAAGATTACATAAGCAAACTATATTGCACATTAACATTAGCTTGCTTGGTAGCAATCCCTCCCCTAACACCAAATAATATGAGAGGAAATGATAGACTAGCTATACTTGCATGGTACCAAACACTGACAATTCTCAACATCCCCAAGATCCAAAAAGAGAAATAAAGAAGACAGCAGACCTGCAAAGCATGTCCTTCTGCATGGTATTTGTTGTCTCCTTCAAGGCGTTCAACTTCAACATATTTGTCAAAAGAAGCATATACATCTTTGCAACCTTTAACATCAAGCTGGAGGTCTGCCATAAGTCAAAGTCGAAAGCTGTAAAGTTAGTTTGATATAAATATATTATCTTCCAGTAAAAAAGACAACAGAACATAGGTTACTGTTTAAAACTACATACCGTAGAATGATTCTTTTCGTGTAGATTTGTAATCTACATTAATGCACTCAATGTAATTCATGTGGTGACCCTCAAATAGCTTTTGTATTGTTCCTTCCACAACAGTTCCCTTGAAAAGTAAAACATAAAACATAAAATACCACCTGAGAATGGAAGAAATATCACGCTGAAGAAGACAATTTACCTTCATCTTGTCCTCAAGCTTTTCACTGAGAACTCGGTTGAGTTCTTGGACATCATGTTGCATGAAAGAATCATATGTATCCCAACCAAACGACTTTGTCAGCTCCTTTGTCGCTACACTGGTGGCATTATACTGAAGCTTGTAAAACAAACTCTGGAGCGCCAATGGGATACTAGCGGTAGGTTCATCATTTTCAGTCGTTGGCATGTGGTACACAGCCTACAAGAAAGTTTGCATTGTTCAGATGTCTTTATCAAGAATTTTAGCGAACTGAAAAAAAAAATTGAAGAAAAAAACAAGACATGCATCCAACCTTTCTGAAGTAAGGTATGTGGTATAACGTCTGCAGAAGAGAATTCATGTAACAGGTAGCACCTTGGTTTTTAAGTCCAACAAAACCAGTCTCTTTTCTTGAGTCATATGACCAGTAATCAAGAACTTTACGGACAGAAACTTCAGCTTCAATCAGAATAGTGTCATTCACCAAATATCCTCGATTGGGATCATAGAGGTCGCTGAGAGGCATGAATGATGTAAACCCCCAATCACTTTCTCTGGAATTGAATTGATGTTGCGTTTCTGCAGCCATGCACAAAGAAAGTTAGTTCATTAGCAACTGCATCTACTAATCAGAACAGCAAGTAGAGCAGAAAACAAGTACAAGTCATTCGCTGTTCAAAAGGGTCTACAAAACAGATATTAACAATGAACCGTTTTCAGTAAAGTTTTCAGGTAAAGCATGAGCAGTTTTTATAAAATAGGTAGCTTGACGCTGCTCAAAGGTCTACAAGGAAATTCACAGTTTATGCAGGCATTGAGATTCAGAAAAATATCAACAAGAAAATCCAAAATTCATAATTCAAAAGTCAGAAAAATATCTACAAGGAAATCCACAGTTTATGCAGGCATTGAGATTTTATGTAATGAAAAAATTTTAAATAAAAAGAATTAAGATACCCTTTCTGATGGAATATCTGCTGTGAACTTGATTCACAACAGTCAGACAGAACAGTGAATATCTGCTCCACCCGTACGGCAAGTTAGCGGCATCAGCAACATCCAAGTACATGGACAAATGGTCAACATTGTTCCCTTTAGGAAAAATTAATATTCGCCTACAAGAGAAAAATCAGCTCACATAACATCAACCACGAAAAATGCACATCAAGAAAGAAATTTAAAAAAAAAAAAGAATCAAAAAGTGTCTATGCTATTACCAACTATAACCTCCAGCAACAAATGCATCAGAAAAATGCTTCCTAGAATTAAGCCTAGTGAAATTTGGGATCGGCCACTGGAACTTCAGAGTTGGAGGATCCTCAGGTGGCGGATTCTCCACAGTGGTAGCAGGAGGCTCAGTTTGTGCAACTACAGATGCATCAACAATTGTTAAGAAATCCACAAACCAAAATTTGACAAAACCCTAGAGCTCACAGTGAAGCATCAATTCTAGTTTCCACCAGTATCCACAAATGCTATAGCATCTTCATCATCCAAATTAGAGTAGAGCAGATACGAAACTAGAAGAAGCAGATCAAATTCAGTATTACCTTCCATGGGCTGAGGTCCCTCGACCACATCAGAACTCGGAACAAGCATCTCTTCGTCTTCCTGCTGCTGTAAAATCCAAGAGAAGATAAAATCAAACTTCTGACTTAGAAACCCTAATCTCCCGTGATCAAAACAGAAACCAAAACCCTAATGGATCAGCTAGACGAAAATGAATCCGAAGTGAGTTCAAGTATAATACACGAAGAAAAATGACATCAAATTGACACAACAAAAACAAGGTTAATCGGAGATTACATCCATCGGCGACGGAGTCATCGTAGTCATTAGCTTCGAGAGCAATTGATGGTCGGATCAATAAGTAAATGAAGGCGCCGAACAGATAACAACTAAAGGG
Organism: Leavenworthia alabamica; assembly: GCA_000411055.1. Taxonomy (NCBI): domain Eukaryota; kingdom Viridiplantae; phylum Streptophyta; class Magnoliopsida; order Brassicales; family Brassicaceae; genus Leavenworthia; species Leavenworthia alabamica. The sequence continues at coordinate 181,106 of KE156889.1, forward strand.
GGGAGAAGAAGAAGTGAGCAACTTGCAGAGAAGATCAATCGCTGTTTCTTCTTCTCTCACTTTTCGATTTTATTGAACAACTAAGGGAGACCCGCCCTTGAAACGAAATTTGATATACTGATTAATATATTTTTAATTAATTAAATTTTATATATTTTAAATTCTAATGATATAATATACTATTATTTATTATTATATATTAAAATGTTTATGATTTATATTTTAAATTATTTTAAAACTAGTATATAAATTTATTTATTATTAATTTCTATATTTTGTGTATACATAAAAGTAAATAAATATTATAATTTATTTTTTAATTTTAGAAATATAAATTTTATATTTTCTAAAGTTATGTGGACCAATAAGATTGTGTTTTTAATCCTATGTATATACTTTATAAGTTAGTAGTTTTAACTTTTATATATTATAGATTATGATTATATTTTTGTTAAAAAATTTCATTTTTTCTTTTACCTCCTATTTCATGTGGCAATATTCTTCGTTTTTTAATTTTCTTCACTTGTTAATATCTTTTGTATAGATAACTTCAGTGTTTCGCTAATTCTAGAATAACTATTTATATTGAAAGTATCATTAAAAATCATTTTTTAAAAATATCAAGATACACTTTTAAATATCCATTTAATAACTCTAAATTATAATTGTTTTTCTTTGGTAACAAAATAACAAATCAGAATTTGTTAATAATTATTTACTTTGGATCACCTATTATCTTTTTTTTTTTTTGGAAGTTTTCATTAAGTTTATATTCAAATGATACATTGGTAAAGCAAATTAAAGTGGATAGACTGAGAAAAAGATTCAATTTATAATCCAAAAAAAAGAAGATGAGATATTTGGAGGGATAACAAAAAGATTGTTTACCTATTATCTTATAAACGACTTATTAATTATTAATTTGAAGTCACAACCAGATTTTTTTTTCAAAAATATCAAATGATCTTTTTAATCACAAAAATATTTTTCAACTTAATTATTGTCTACTAAGAAAATTAAAACAATTTTTTCAGCTTTTTTTTTCTACTTCTTTTTAAATTAAAAGTGAAATGGTCAAGATAGAGATGGCCACGATCAAATCAAAAGATTAAAAACCATAGCCCAAAAAACAACAAACCACTAAAATAAACCGAGTCGCACACAGCAATCAAGTTTTAATATTATTAAAATATACCAAGTCGCACACAGCAATAAAATTTAATCTTATTATATTAAATGTTTGCCACGTGTCAGCTGCATCTGTATCATCTTCAACATGTACAATCTATAAAGCACTGAAGATGAGATGAAGTTTTGCTCACATCACTTAAATAAAAACTATTAAACATATTACAATAATGGCAGAGAATCAAGCAACGACGGTGAAGATGGAAACATCGGCGGTGGAGAAGCAGCCAGAAACATCGGCACTTAGTGTGGTTAGAACTAAGAAGATTATGGTTGCGATTGATGATAACGACTCAAGCTTCTACGCTCTCCAATGGGTCATTGACCATTTCTCTACTCTCTTATTAACAACTGAAGCGATGGAAGGTGGAATTCTTACATTGGTTCATGTACAAGCTCCGTTCCAACACTTTGCTGTCTTTCCTGCTGGTCCGGGCGGTACCTCAGGTTCGGTCCGATCCATTGACAACACTATAACTCTCTATTTAAAGAAATATAAAAAAACTTTATCGTGAATGACTTAGTTTTTGTATTTATATAAACAACAGCAGTGTACGCATCTCCAGCAATGATAGAGGCAGTTAAAAAAGCACAACGAGAAACCTCTGCAGCACTTCTCTCTCGTGCACTTCACATGTGTCAACCCAAACAGGTCCTCCATGATTTAATAACACATCCACATAACTGGGCCTGAACACATCCTCCATGAAACATAAATATAAATGTTGTATGATCGTTGTGTAGATTCGTACGGAAACTATAGTGCTTGAAGGCGATGCAAAGGACAAGATTTGTGAAGCGGTGGAGCAAATGCATGTTGATCTTCTCGTTGTGGGTAGTCGTGGTCTTGGCATGTTCAAAAGGTATTTTATTATACTACTCTTTGTTATCAAAACGTTTCGACCGTTTCTAAATTTGTTTGCTTTTTGCGTTTGGGAAGAGCGTTTCTTGGGAGCGTTAGCGATTACTGTGCTCATCACGCCAATTGTCCCATCGTTATCGTGAAGCCACCGAAGGAGATGATGACTAAGTAACAATGATATACTTGCGTGTGTTTGATTTGAATAACTAGTAACGTTTTCAGACAAAATGTGTTTGTGTTAATGCATAATTCTGAATCTACTTAGCAAAAACTCTTCAAAATTATAACTTCAGATCCAATAAGACACTGACAATAAACTGATGAAAATATAAAAAAACACGAATTTGATTGATAAGATTGTAACCCTCATGGCCAAAGACAAAACCTTAACGATTGGCTTTTGCAACTCTTTCAATCTCATCCTTCTTCTTGATCGCATAGCTACAAGAATTATGTTATGAATATGTAACTAATATGAACAAAGAATGAAGAGATAAATCATATGTAATAAGTTTACCTGTTCGAAGATCCTTTAGCTGCATTGATCAATTCATCAGCAAGACACTCAGCAATTGTCTTGATGTTTCTAAAAGCAGCTTCACGAGCACCAGTTGTAAGTAAGAAGATAGCTTGGTTAACACGTCTTAAAGGAGAGATATCAACAGCTTGTCTTCTAACAACTCCAGCAGATCCAATCCTAGTAGCATCTTCTCGTGGACCACTGGATCCAAACAAAACAATCATAAACTCATAGTTCCATCAAATTTATGATGCTTTACAATCACTAAGCTTAGTACCTGTTGACAATGGCATCAATAATGACTTGAATTGGGTTTAAGTCAGTGAGGAGATGAATAATCTCCATGGCGTGTTTGATGATACCTACTGCCATCAACTTCTTACCATTGTTCCTTCCGTACATCATGAGAGAGTTAGTGAGCCTCTCAACAATGGGACACTGAGCTTTCCTGAATCTCTTCACAGAGTATCTTCCAGCAGTGTGTGGTACAAAGGTCGCATGTTTAGCTGCTTGAACTCCAATGTAGTCAACAAGACTAATATCTGTGACCTATAACACATGAAAAGATGGAAATAAACAAACATTTTACTCACACAACACTGTTATATGAATAAGCTAAGATTCCAAAAACTAAGCTAAAAAACTTAAACTAAGGAATCTAAGTACATATCAAAACTTGATAAAACAACAATACTGAGTATATGAATACTAAGATTTAACCAAATCTAATACATTAATCACACTGAGATTGCAGGCGAGTAGATGAAGATAAGCTACAAAATCAAAGATAGACGAACAAAGAGCTCAAAATTAAGACGAAAGGCGAATGAATCGATGATGAATTTACCGAAACATCATCGTAGGTCCAGCGATTGAAAAGCTTGACTTCGTTGGTAAGCTGCTGCTGAATCTCAGCGTCAACATCAACAGCGGCGGCCATGGCTGTGATAGAAACAGAGTATGATCTTAAATCAACAAATGCAAAAATGAGAAAAGGCTTAAGGAGAAGTAATGATCAATCACCTGATAAATAGTTCAAGTCGAGAGGATACAAGAGACGACGGCAGATAAAGCGAGAAAAGCTTTTAAGAGAACGAACAAAAACCCTAATAGCAGTCTTTTTATATGAGATGGAAATTAGGGATTTGGGCTCTAATGAACGAGCTATCACAATGGGCTTCTTCCATTTGTTTATCCAGTTAAAAACAAACTAAAAACCGGTTTACGAATCCTACGGTTTGTTATTGGTTATGCGAATTAACTTTTCCGGTTTAAGTCTCTCCTCACTTTTTTGTTTGTTTGTTTGTTTGTTTCCCCTTACTAATGAAGTTCGATTTTTTTTGGGTAGACACCAAGAATCAAACAGGCAACACAAAACATTTGTAAACCTTCTTATTCAGATGGCAGGTCTTAAAAGAGTAGTTGATTAAGCCATGATTTATACTAACAGTAATTTAAGGGAAGTACTAGTGAGATAGATTTATTAGTTATTACAATAACATAGCTTCTTATACAAGAGAAAGGTCAACAATTTCTTCATTGTTCGTTCATCATAACTTATTGTTGTACCAATACACACCTTTCTTATCACCTTCCCTGTCTGATTCTACATAGATACACTCCTTTGCTTCTCTCCACATCGCCTTAACCCAAGGTGTTCCATCAAACTGATAATAATCTCCAAGGATCGGCTTAATCGCTTTTGTAGCTTCCATTGCGTTATAATGCGGCACTGTCGAGAACAGATGATGTGCCACGTGTGTATCTGTGATGTTATGGAACACTTTGTTCAAGATTCCATAGTCTCTGTCTATGGTACACAAAGCTCCTCTTAACCAATCCCACTCTGATGTATCGTAATGAGGCAATGAAGGATGAGTGTGCTGCAAGAAAGTGATCAAGACTAAGAAAAAATTCACTATCAGAAGAGGTACTCCGTAGAGACAGATCATTGAGACCATTCCTTGTAGAGCGGCGTAACGGTAAAGACCGTAACAGACAGTGAGAACACCAGCATCGGAGATGTATATCTGAAGTCGTTCACGGTCGTTGTAGATGGGAGCGTTAGGGAAGAAATGACTAGCGAAGCTATCGTAAGCTCTGCCTGATACGTTGCAGGTTAAGTACAAGGGCCAGCCGAGGATGAACTGGATAGTTAACATCACAGTGCGTCCAAGAGGGTTGTTAAGGTACCTACCATACCACTTGATTTCAGATCTCTGCTTAGGAACAAACACTTCATCTCTTTCAAGTGAGCCTGTGTTAGAATGGTGACGGCGATGACTATATTTCCAGGAGAAGTATGGAACAAGGAGGAATGAATGAGAGATAAGACCAACAATGTCATCTAACCATTGGTAATCACTGAAAGCATGGTGACCACATTCATGAGCTATGACCCAGATACCAGTAAGAACACAGCCTTGACAAACCCAATACAGAGGCCAAGCTAAGTAAGAGAGAGGTTGAGGGAGAAGAGAGAAATAATTGGTGGCTAGGTAATAGAAGAAGGAGGCTACAATGATGTCAGTGCTAAGGTAAGAGAAAGAGCGAAGTATAGAGCGTTTGAAACAATGAGATGGGATTGCTTTCTTGAGATCTCCAACAGTGAAAGGTGGTTTCTCACATGGCATACGATTTAGGGTTTCAGTTTCTGACTTCTTAGAAGAAGAAGGAAGTGGCATACGTCCACCTGCACCCATGTTTCTGTAGAAAACAAAAGAGCAAAAGACATGTATTAGACAAGATCTAAATGTTAAATGTAAGAAGTAACTGGAGATCTATGTCTGGACGAAATGATAAAGAAGGAACATAAACACAGACCTGATCAATTGTAAAAAGAAGAAGTAATAATCGAATCAAATCGGAAAATGAGAAGAAAAAAGAGGACAAGGAGCTGACGTAAGGAGCTGACGTAAGAAGCTGACGTAAGGAACTTACGTTGATAACGATGAATCCTACGAGGAAGAAGCTCCTCCGCAGAATGTACCTATCTCCTACCTCTTTATATAGACAAGCCTGTGGGTCAATATTTCATGACCTCTCTCCATTATAAACTGGGCCCTACTTTTGTTTTCTATCTTTTTTATTTTTTATATTCAGAAGAGATACAGTGCCAATTAAATTCTTATAACGCTTTTTTATTTAATTTTAAAATTAAATATTATTTGGTCGGTAGTTTCTTTTCGACAGCTGATTGGTAGTCAAAACTTAACTGATTTTTGTTTGGTGGTGAAAAACGCCAAGTGGCAAAGAGACATATCACATAGGTTATATAAAAATCTATATAACTTAATCACTAAATTACGTGGCAGACGCAAAACAATTACCAGGTGACTAGTAATGAATTAAGAAATTTATCATTTTCAATTGTTACACAGATATACGTCTTAACAATTGTTTAGTTAGTCAAGACCACCGACATACTAAGAAAATCACATAAAGTTTATAGAGAGATTAGCTAATATACCCTTATATGTTTAGAATTAGTCTTTCTACCCCTTCTAAATCAATTTACCCCCTTTAATGATCAATGACAAAAATAACCTTTCTTACTTCTTCCTTTAATTTGACATGTGGCAATATTTGGATGTTACAGATTTCTGACAAGTGTCAAAAATCTAAACAACATAAAAAAAATCAGTTCTTAATATTGAGATAAGGACATGTGTCCACTCTACTTTAAATCACCATTTTTTTTTCTTCAACAATAAANAATTAGCGTTTTTAATTTTTTTTTTTAAAATAAATATTAAGATTAATATTTTTTCTTAATTAAATTTATTTTATTTTTTGGAATTTTGTTTAATAGATTATAAAATTGATTTTAATTCTTTTGGGCTAAGGCCCATACTATTGTGTAAAAGGTGTGGCATGTTTGTAAATAGTTAAGTTTGCTTAAAAATTTAAGTCTTTTACTCCTATTTAGTATTTAAATTTAATTGAAAAAAATATGAATAATAGAGAAGGGGTATATTGGAAAAAAATTTCATGTGGAGGGGCATCGCAGAAAATTGCCCAAGTTTATATGTATGTGAGTCACACATATGACATAACATAACAAAACATCATACAATCCTAACCAATAACCACTGTTTCTATGAGCCTCCCAACTCGAATTTTTAACAAAAACTAAATTATAAAAACAAACAAACAGAACAAACTTACAAATGACAATGAATCTAACATTGTATTCTCTCATGACCAATAAAACAATAAAAAAAGTAGTGAAGATGATATTAGAGATAACCATCATAAAAGAAGAGACTTGTTTTGCCAGCAAATTCTCTAACTCAGAGCAACTAGACGATTCCTGACCTGCGTAACTCTGCTTCACCATGTGCAAAGTGACATCTATCACCAAATGTACAGTTTCCTTTTGAGAATCTCTCACATATCTTTGTTTTGTAGTTGCTCCCTGGATGTGGTTTCCCTTCAGAACCAATGCTGCCACCACCACCACCACTAGGTGGTTTCTTAGCTGCTGAATTAAGTCTCCCAATCAACTCTCTCACCATTGCACTCGCTTCATTTATCTGTTCAAATGTTCCTTCAAGCTCAATGTTCTTCAGGTTTGGATCTCTCTCGTGATCTTGAATTGACAGCTTTGCACCTGTCTGGCGACATATCTGTTTCGAACTGATTCCACCTTTTCCAATGATTGCACCGGCTAAAGAAGCATCTACACTGATTTTGGCAGTGGCTGAAGCACCAAAGCTAGACACATGGCCAGGCCCAGACTCTCCCCTCCCTGAGAATCGGCCCCCACCACCAGACCCTTGCATGTTTCTGGAAATTTGAGGCATGGGTTGTCCAGTATTTGTCATCTGCGTTACAGCATTGTATCCTCCGGGAACATAATGCAAGAAATGACAATTATCTCCAAAAGGACAACCAGAAGTACTGCAATGAAAGAGCATAATACATCAGCGAGTTAAACCCAATGGCATTACGATGGCACAAGAACAAAACGTTGAGAAAAAGAATAAAAGCATATCGAACAAGGTATAACAGCAATGTTAATGGCTCTGCTAACGATAAGGACATGATCAATAGTAACACGAAAACCTTAACTGAGCATAAACGATTATCCTACAACCTTAAAATCACAAATACCTTACCACCAAACAGAAGAAAACAACAAGTTTTGGTTGATTTTGTATTTTATCATCACCAGTTGAGCTAAATGTTTCTATTATATAATCCATATATGTTTATCTGTTCATAGTAGCCATCACATTTTTAATATTGAAACTTTTTAAAACTTGTTTAGCTTGTATGTATCTGTATAACTAACCACTTGATAAGCATACAGTACTTCTTGTTAATTCCAGGATTAGACTCGCGGATAATAACAGTTTCAAATATTAATTCATTAAGTAAAAGGATTATAACCTGAAAAATTTAGTGCATGGCTTCGATTTGCTTCCTAAACCAGTTGAATATGATTCCATCTCTGTTTCAAACATTATGTGTTTTACCTTTAGTTAATAACTTATAAGTAGTTCAATATATTAATATATTATTTTAGAGTCCAATTTATACATTCATCTATGTGAAACTTAAGGCCTAAAATACAAAGATGCATGTAATTTTTTTGACTTTTTGCAGGATTACTAAACCAACCGGAGACATAGGAAAAAGCTTACTCGATCAAGTAAAGCCAAGTATTTGAGATGGGTTTTGAATTGTTATTAACTTATAGACTTGAGAAGAGGTATCAAACTAAAGCAATACTAAAACTCAAGGAGACAGTGAAAAATATAAGCTTGAGACACTATCGTGACACTTTGAAAGAGCTGATATAAATCATCAATCAACTGATTCAATGAGATTTTAGATTTACATCAGAGTTAAAGGACAGTACTTTCCAGCAGTAATAACTGAGAAAGCAGAATACGTAATCACCAGAAAGCACTGAGAATGAAGAACCAAAGTTTGCTTCTAAGTAAATTTCATGACTAGCAAAATAACCCTAGGAAGTGAAGATACTCGAATTTTTAAACCTTAATCAATCAGAGCCAGTGAAGCATACGAACTGAATATAACCAGACTGAATTCTAATAACTAAAGAGTAAAGGAAGTAAGAAAAAGGAGAAGTGAAAGAGCTAACCTGGCTTAGACTTCTTAAATCCGCCGCCATTGGAGTTGAATGAGCCAGCTTCAGGTCGTCCTCTCTTACGAGCATCCATGTTTTAAGTGCAGATCCGATTCGATAGATGAAACTGAAACCCTACTAGATTCTAGAGAGCGAGTGAAGAACGAATCGGAGAAGACTAAATCGAAATCGGAATAAGAGGCAATAAACCTAACCCTAACTAAGGTGGTTGCCGCCGAGAGAAAAGATGAGATTTTCCTCGTCCGGTTTTTTACTCGAAAGTTAAACCGGAATGGCCCATTGTACAAATTAAAATAAACCGAGATGTCCCTATGGATTAAAAAAACCGGGATATTGGTGACCGGTCGGTTATGTTATTTAAAATATTTAATCTTACTTTATATATTTAACAGGTACGTAAACTACATTGTCACCATGTTATCAATTGTAAAAAATTTATATAAATCGAAACAAAAAGTTAACAAGAACAAACAAAAAATACATTTTTTTTTCTTTGCTAATAAAATCATGATTTACCACAACATCCACCTTTTTGCTTACTCTCTTGCTCATTTGGAATGATAATTCTAGTCCCTTTTAGTAAACTTGAATTACCATCAGCATCATCATCATCATCAGCCGTTAATGAATTCTTACTAACCATACGATAAATCTCTATTAAAATAGTAAAAAAAGCTGTCTCAACATTAGTAGTTTCAAGAGCAGATGTTTCAATGAAAAACAAGTTTTCTCTTTCTGCAAACTCTTGTGCATCTTCTATAGGAACTGCTCTTATACTTCCAAGATCACTTTTATTACCAATTAACATAATCACTATGTTCTTGTCCGCATGTCCTCTTAATTCATCTAACCATTTCATCATATGATCAAAAGATTGACGTTTGGTCATGTCATAAACCAACATTGCTCCAAGAGCTCCTCGGTAATAAGCACTTGTCACTGATCGATATCTGATAAAAACAACAACAACATGAGTATAAATGTTCGACACATTCTCGAATGAATGATAACGAACCTTTCTTGGCCAGCTGTATCCCAAATTTGAGCTTTAACGGTTTTATTATCGATGATGAGAGTTTTAGTTTGGAATTCAACACCGATGGTGGCTTTAGAATCAGCGCTAAACTCGTTTTTAGCGAACCGAGCAAGTAACTGAGTTTTTCCAACGGCGGAATCACCGATCAACACGACTTTTAAGACGTAATCGATCTTTTGGTTATACAAATTTGACATCTTCTTCAAACACTCAGAGATTTCCACGAAAGGCTCTTCTCAAACAGATCAACGTGAAGAGTCTTGGATTTGTATTGCACGCATAATCGAATCTAACATGAACGAACGAGGAAACTGAGATCACAGAAACGTTCATGGGAGAAGTTAGCGATTTAGAATTAATCATGGGATAAAGCCGGTTAAAACCAAATTATTTTTCAGGTATTTAGAAATGCTTACAATACCGGACCGACCCAGTCCAATTTGTCGTCAATTTGAACCGGGTTAATAACGAGTAATAAAATTAGGACATGTAATGTCCAAAATATAGAGTTCGTTTGGGATAAATAAAAATAGTATGAGGTTCAGTTTGCAATTTGTTGTTAAATTTATTGACGGTTCTTTGGGGATGGTGGGTTTGTTGTAGACGAAACGTGACATCACGGATCGTGTCTCTGCTTCTTCTTTCAATCCGATTTCGGACAACCTTATACTCAGACAGAAGATTTTATATTTTTTTTCAGGTGAGCTTCTTCGTTTCTCAACCCAAGCTCTTTATCTTTAGGTATTTTTTTCTTTCCTTTTTTTTAAAAAATTTTGTTGTTTGGAGTTTCCTGTTTCTTTGTTTAGCTTACTTTATTTCACTCTGTGTTTTTCCTTTGAAATTACGAGTACTTAGTTGACTTTCATAAGCTTAGACAGTTCATTTGATGACTAATTCTTGGACTTTTATCTTATTTTTGTTCAGAGAAATAGATTTTGAATCCTCGATTGAGTTATTGGTTCGAGTTGTGAGCTGCTATAAGCTCAGTTCTCACTTGTTTTAGGTTTTGAATCCACAGTTGGATAGAATTATGTTGGTTTTGCTTTCTTCTTTGTGCCTCAATGAGCTGCTTTGGTTTTGGCTTTGAACTAATTGTTATGCAGGCTAGTGTTTTATTCCGTAGTTGCAAAAGAGTGTCTTGTAAATGTCAAGCTTTGATCCATTGTTATATAAATGTCTTTTAAAGCTTCTTCTCTTGTTATATGATCAAATATCTTTGTTATCATCAAGGTTCCTTTCTTCTGATCCAGTATCCTGCTTTAAGATTCCTTTGTATGTCTCTCAGTTATTGTTACTTGGATGAACTGTCTCTGTTAAACAGTACATACTCATATGATGGGTTTCTCTTTCATTTTTACTCAGGCACAAGTCAATGTGTCCCATGTTTTGAGTTTTTGACATTGGAGCAGTCAGCGAAATTTCCCTTATAAGATACTTCTGTGTGGTCAATTGTAAGTACTTTTTTATTTGGTTGAAACTTAACCAACCACCATCGTGGAGCTATCATGGCAAATGAGATGGTACTTTAACTGTTTATTTCCATTTCAGCACAGTCGATGATTCACTGGTTGTTCCTTGTCCATTCGTATTGGTTGTCTTTGGTAAGTTACTTTAGTCTCTTTCTTCTGCTTATAATTTTGTTTCCTCTCTGTTAGCTGCTAATGCCCTTCTTCATTATCGTCACCATCTTTTTTTCTTTCCTCTTGGCAGTCTTTTGTCCCTCTACCGTAAAACTCTGCATCAGAGGTGTAAATAGCCATTGCAAAAGGAAGCACAAGTGGATAGTGTCTTATCAAGTATTAGTACAGAAATTAATATGGCTGATACCTGCTCAAGGACTGATGTCTCAACTGATGGCGACACAGATCATAGAGATCTGGAGGTTAGCTTGTAATCTGATTCTAATCATTTAATTACTTTATTTGTGGGAGGCTTGAACCTGGTTCCCTTGGTAAAAGCTTTGGACACTAATTGTACCAGTAGAACCAAATCCACAGGACTAAAAATTGAAATGACATAGTAATCCTGTTGTTAATTTGATGCAGTCAGAGAGAGGGCAAGTTATGCTTGCTGCTGCTTCTGATTCCAGTGATCGATCAAAGGATAAGTTGGATCAAAAGGTGATAAATTCATTTATATGGATCAACAAGTATCTGTTAATATCGAGCATATGGATAATCTCATTTGTTTCCTGTTTGTTTTTGATCCATAGACACTTCGTAGGCTTGCTCAAAATCGGGAGGCAGCCAGAAAAAGCAGATTGAGGAAGAAGGTATGTCTTGCTTTGAGTTTTCTTATATATTCCTTGCAATCCCAAGAAGATAACCTTTTTTCTATTATCTTAAGCTTATTACTGTTTCCTCCGTAGGCATATGTTCAACAGCTGGAGAACAGCCGATTGAAGCTGACTCAACTTGAGCAGGAGCTGCAAAGAGCAAGACAGCAGGTTTAGCTTTTCTTTCTTATTTGGTCTTTCTAGTTTGTTCATTGGATGCTGAAGGCATAAGGGGAGGTTTTGTTCTGAGTCTTGTCAGATTCCTTGTCAAGACTGTATTTGTAACTTCTTCATGCATAGCTGATTTTTTTTTCTTTTGTTTTCTCAAATCTAGGGCGTTTTCATCTCAAGTTCAGGTGACCAAGCCCATTCTACTGGTGGAAATGGTGGGTTGTTTCTTCGTCGTTAGTATTAGATTGATCCTTTTAGCTTGTATTTTTATTGGAAAGATAAGTGCATATACTTGTTTGTTCTTGATCTTTATACTTGTTTATTTACAGGGGCTTTGGCATTTGATGCCGAACATTCACGATGGCTTGAAGAAAAGAACAGGCAAATGAACGAATTGAGATCTGCTCTGAATGCTCACGCAGGTGATACTGAGCTCCGAATAATTGTGGATGGTGTGATGGCTCACTATGAGGAGCTTTTCAGGATTAAAAGCAATGCAGCTAAGAATGATGTGTTTCACTTACTATCTGGAATGTGGAAAACACCAGCTGAGAGATGTTTCTTATGGCTTGGCGGGTTCCGCTCATCTGAACTTCTCAAGGTGAGCTCTTTTACAAGTTCATAGAAAAATCTTGATGAACAAACCAGTTCTAATGAGTCACAATGTTCATAACAGCTTCTTGCCAACCAGCTCGAGCCCATGACAGAACGCCAAGTAATGGGAATAAGTAGCTTGCAGCAGACATCACAGCAAGCGGAAGATGCACTATCTCAAGGAATGGAGAGTTTACAACAATCCCTAGCTGATACTTTATCTAGTGGAACTCTTGGTTCAAGTTCATCTGATAATGTCGCAAGTTACATGGGTCAGATGGCTATGGCAATGGGACAGTTAGGCACCCTCGAAGGATTCATCCGCCAGGTATATTTCCTGTAACGAGCTTTGCATCGTCCCAAAAGAGATAAATCTTATATATGGAGTTCATAGAGCATTTCTTGATGGCAGGCTGATAACTTAAGGCTACAAACGCTGCAACAGATGCTGAGAGTATTAACAACGCGTCAGTCAGCTCGTGCTCTTCTTGCCATACATGATTATTCATCTCGATTACGTGCACTTAGTTCCTTGTGGCTTGCCCGGCCAAAAGAGTGAAAACACAAGAATAGTGTTCTACTCAGCTTTATACATAATTTTATGACTCAAATCAGCAAGGATACTCCTTTCCAAGAGTTAAAAAAGAAGCAACTGAAGATTTTGAAAATGATTTTGTGAGATCCCCCAAAGACTTGGGTGTTATGTGTGTTGTTGTAATCTTTAGCCATCAGGTTGTGTATTTTCTACTCTCTAGAGAGTGAAATGTTTATAGGTGTTTGGATATTGAAAGCTGATAGGTCACCATTGTAACGTCATAGTAACCAACATGACAGAAGTTGGGATTATTTCAGGAACTTGTATTGTATGCTCATAACTCAAACAAACCAATTCAATTTATATCAAGAGAGTTACAAATCTTAGCAAGATTTTGAAATCACAGCAAGATTTAAACAGCAAACAGTGTCATAAATAAATCTTACAAAGGTTTGGCTACTATTATGTGTAACTCATAAAAATGAAAAGCTCTAAATACAATACTTGCAAGACTTATGCGAAACTTGAGCATGAACTGAATCAGAATAACAAGTACAGTTTATGCGGAAACTCGAAAAGAAAACATCACCAGTTCAAAAGTAGTTACTAGTGTAGAAATTCTTGAGAAAATCAGATTTTCCTTGATCTTTGCTTCCAGTATTCTGCACAAGCCCTTGACCAACCACATATTGACCAATAATGTGATGACGCTGCTTTGCATGATCCACGATATCAGTCAGCTCTTCCATACCTTTGAATAAAAGAAGATCAATGACCTACAGAAGCAAAACCTAGCTAAGGTTATAGTCAATAGAGAACAAGAAAACGAAACCAGAGATCACTCACTGCATCCAAAGTCAAGGTGATACTTGGTTCACAACAAATCACCACACAAGCAAATTTTAACGTAGACACTATACCAACAATGAACAATGAGATCATGAGATTTATACATATAGTTCATTGTTTGGTCAATGTGGTAATTAATCAATACTAAAACTCTTACAATTTCGCCATCGCAGAAGACATGGTATGGGTTAATCGGAGTGAAATTAAGGGGAAGTACCTTAGGGTCCGTGATGTGAGCGTTATTACGAATCTGAGCAGAGATGGCAAAACGGAGCTGAGAAGGCGCGACGACATCTTGAAGATTGTAAATGTCCATGATTGTAGGGATAGATCTACATGAAGCTCTAAAGAAATCGAATACACGACGGCGAGCTTCCG
>KE156891.1:0-13796 GCA_000411055.1 Leavenworthia alabamica
TTTATTATTTATTTACATACCCTTATATTATTTATTTATTACATATATATACCATATAATTAAAACCATCATTATATGTCCATATATATATATATATGTATCTTTACGAGAACATGAATAATATTTGTGGTTAGAGGAGAAGGTTTCAACGTACCCATTCTAATACTCGGTTATCGAGACCGATCCATCACGGTTTCGCTTTAACATATTAGAACCCGTATACTTTACAAAGAACTTGAACTTTACTGATCGGACCGTTAATACATAGACCACTCTTACGGAAAATATTCTTACAAACAATTTTTTGCTGTAGGGTATATCTCAGATTATGGGGAATTAGATTGAACATTGGTTATAAATAAAAGCTAAATACAAATAATATTGATTGAAAAAGTGAAAGGAAAAGTTTCATTCCATCTATTCTAAGATGGTGCGTGGAGGGTAATCATATCACATTTGACTCTACACTCATTCATATATTACTTTTTATAATATACAATAAATAATTAAGAGGAAATAAAAATCTATAACTAAATCTTTATTTGAGATAAAACTTGCAATAAAAACAATACTGACTCACTATTTAGATAGAGAACACAATAAATAATAGTATTTGGTTTTAGTAGTTCAAGAAAAAAAAAATTCAAATATTTGTTGTAGAAACGTACTTAATTTTTTTTAAAGCTTTTTCGCTAACACTTGTGAAATATGTTGAATGAATATGCACTTAAAATAAATGGTTTTTAAATTCAAAGAAGTGACTCCACTCTAGTGTTAAATAATGCACAAGCGTACATCACGACATCATTCCTGATATTTTATTTCAGAACATAAACAAACTAAATAGTATAAGAAAGCAAAGTAGTCGTGGTACTGGTTCAATACTATTAACGTTTATAAATCTTAAAATATTATAAAATAGATGTGAATTAGAAATCTTATGTAATATTTGATTATGTGATAGAGAAATTGGGATGGTCAAAAGGACGAGTGATAATGATTGAATCAAAACAGAAGTGATGAAGTCGAGAGTGCCTCTAAGTGAAGCAATCGGTGCTGTAATTATATTCCTCAATCATTACCAATTCGTTTATCTTCTTCGCATTCATTTCGGTTTACCAAAAACTAAACTAAAATAGATAGATTTCGAGTTTTTTTGTTTTTAAATAATCAATCAAACTAGAGTATTATTAATTTTAGTTAGGTTTTTTATTCGGTTTAGTTTGATACAATTTATTTTTTAAATTAAATAGATTTCTTTAAAATCAATCAACTCAAAAAAAAAATTAAAACAAGACTTGAAAAATACGATTTCAAATTGTGTAATTTTTTTTTGATTAAAATAAATTCAGAAGTACTTTTTTTATTAATAAACTGAATTGAATAAAATTAAAACTAAATCAAGTAATCCCAAAAATTTATTCCATTTAATTCGGTAAAATTTTAAAATTCTAAATAAATCAAAAACTAAAAAATTCTAATCCAATTAACCCGATAAAACCCTAAGCCCAAAACTAATTTATGTTAATCCAACGAACTAAATTTGTTTATCAAACGCACGTGCTTTGCCCTACAGGTGGCAAAGTATTTTCTTAGCATCATTAGTTTTTTTTTGGGTAAAAAATGTTAAGTTGTATTTTTATATCATTTCTAGTTTGCAATATAACTTTTTGAGATAACAAAATATGGAAACACCTAAACAATACAGAAATGGCTAAAAACAACCAAGATAAAACACACACACTCTACTAATTTTTTTTATTCAAACTTTTTTGTGAAAACAGGGTTATTAGTTATTACTACTTTTTTTTAGGTCTCCTTTATATTTGTTTTGTCTTATTGTTTTGTCTTATTATGTGAAAGAATGTTATTAGACTTGAGTTTTGTTATTTAATTAGTGGGGTGGTTAGTTTCTATTGAAAATTAGTGATTTTGACATATTTTACTGTTTGGTAAATGGGAAAATTATGGGGTAATTAGTAATAAACAATTACTAAGTGAATTCATATAATCCAATCATGGTAAAAGTGAATTATAGAGTGTTCATGGTTGATGCTCTCTACCTTTACTTCGTTTTGTGAAAGAAGATACAAGAGATGAAAAAAAAAATATAATAAATATAATAAACAAGCTTTAATTTTATTAAGTTCGCAGTTACTGCAAATGTACAATTATGATAAAATGTTATATTTAGGGTTTGATCCCTCAAAAAATTCACACTATAGATAAGAGAATCAAACTAATATATATAGTACTTGATTTTTGTGTATTTTTTATTTTATTTAGATGCTAAAAAGGCAAAAAGGTAAAATGCAATAAGTTAAAATAAAAAAAAGACTTGAGAAAGAATTTAAATATCCTTGATTTGAGTCACAATTTGAAATTTATTTTTTGGAGATGTATGATTTCCAGACTTGAATCCAAATATATTAGAAAAAAAACATGATGATGATGAGATCAACTTAATTAAGCATGTACAAAACAATAAGAAAATGACAAGACATCAATTCTCGTTGTCTTGTCAAGAAAAAGTCATAAAATATTAGTTGTTATTCTAAATTAATGTTACTAGTAGTTTTGTTTATATTAAAATAAAGTCATATATAAACTAAAAACAACCACTTGATTGATATCATCTTTTTTAACCTAACAACTTCTATTGATAAATCTTCATATCTTTTTTTATAATATTTTTTTAACTATAAAGGATAAATATCTAATCCCATTAACACAAATTAAAAAAAATAGGTAAATTTCATTTTTACCCTTAATTAATATACTATAATTATTTATCTCTAATTAATAATCATGAATAATAAAGATAAACATATATACATAGAAATCTTAAAATAACATTTTTTTATTTACAAAAATTTGACTTTACAATGATTCTCTTTCAAAACGAAAAAAAATATCAGTTAATTTTGAATTAAAAGTCAATAACTTAACATTAACAACAAAGAACATATAAAATATAACTTGCATATAGGCTCGCAAATATATTGCAACAAAAGCTGAACAAATCAAATGTATGATGGTTTGTGACTTCTTATACCAAACTCCTTCTCTTGAATGTTGATTGCCCATTGCATCCGTTTCCATTGATTAACTTTATTCTATTCATAAAGAAAACCAAATAAACCATTAAGATTTCTTTAACAAGAAAGATACAACAAAATACTATTTGAATTTTTTGATAAATTTACTCTATCTCTAAACTATTTTAAGTCTTTCTGTAATCTACAATCTATTTACTAAGCCACAGAAATAACATAATTACCTAAATTAAATTGATATGGAAAATTCGTGGAAAATAAAGTTAAATTCTATTTTCTTTTTGTGCACATTCAGTAGTGACGGGAAGTTGGTTTTAATTCGCGGATTCACGAGATTATATTCGCCGTAAGACATATTTGAATTTAATTTTCAAGCTGAAATTTTTGCAAATTTCGTAGGTCAGAGCTCATCTTTAGCGAATTTTTGATTAAAAAAACCCGCAGATTTGCAGACTAACCCGTAACATGCCAAATTTTTTAAAAAATAGTTTGTTTATGTTGTTTATCAATATTTTTTGTTATAAATATTATCTTTTACTAATATATTAAAATTTAAATATGATTAAGAAACTTCATGACCATTTGAGTCATTTTAACTTAAATATATATATAAACTCTTTTGATGGCACATCAAATTCGATCTCATTAAAAACAAGAATGTTGATGTGCTTAAACAAATTGCTTAATATCATGGGATCCATTGTTGATGCTGCAAACAACGTGCGTAGACGAGTTTTGTTTTGCCAATTTTATGTGAATATGACACAATTATAAATGATAACCAATATGTATTACTGTTAAAGGGATTTTAATAACGAGTATAGTAAAAACACATGAATATGATTTTTGAGAGATCTTTTTTCAAAGGAGATGAATTTAAGAACTTCCAATATTAAAAGAAAAAAGAATCATCTTCTTATTCATTGTCTTTGAGAGTTTGAGGTTATTTCCTATTTTCTTATGCTTTTGTTTTCTCTCTTTCAATGGTTTTGCACAAGTATGATCGAGAATATGATGAATGAGAGAAAGATTCTACCTTCTGAGGTTACAATCAAGCGTTTACAGAAAGCAATTCAAGAATATAAGAATGATAAACCCTTTTCTTGCCTGCTATATCATTGCTTGATGACTTTTGTAGACAAAGATTGAACCAAAGTTTGTCTTGTTGTTTGATTGTCCTGAGGAAGTAATGGAGAAGCGCCTCTTGGGCCGAAACCAGGTTAATATCATAGTCCTATAGGCTCTCTTGCTCCATTATAGGTTATATATTGATTGTTACTTCTGTTGAAGGGGAGACTATAAGGAAGCGTTTTAAAGTGTTTTCTGAATCTACCTTACCAGTGACTAACTACTATCAAGCTAAGGGCAAAGTTAACAAGGTATATTTTTTTTAAAGGTAAGTTTTAAAATTAAGGTAAGTTTAAAATTAAAAATTAAAAAGCGTTTTAAAATTAAAAAGATCATTTAGATATATAAATATATATATATATATATATATTNGTAAAATTAAATGTAGAATCTAGAAGCAATAAACTAAAATGAAAAATCCAAAAAGTAAAATTAACATTTGGCATTCGGGTAAAACAGGGTATATCAAATTTAGAAATTTAATATCCAGTAAAATAATTTTGTCAAATTCAATTCGGATTAAAACAATAGTTAAATTTAAATTTAACTAAATGGATTTTAAATTCGAATACTAATTTTTTAGTATAGAAATGTATCATCTAATAAAATAATTTTTCGGATTCGAGTTTAAATTCGATTAGTATTTCTAGAATCGGATTCGAAACAGGTCCCTAGAATAGATTTTTTTAGCACAGGGCTAACTAAAACCCTTTTAAAAACTACAAATTCTAATAAGATGGAAAATATCAGAATAATTTTTCTATCACAATCGAGATACTATCAAGGTTACCTGGGAAATCCATCCTATACTTTGAATGTGAAGTTTCTATCAAGTATTGGCAACTTGATAAATAAGTATAGATTGTAATATAGAATTCAACCACTGTAACAAACAATTTAAAGCATGACACATTCCTCAGCATATCACCTACTTACCCCTCGTCTCGAAGTGCAAGCTACTAAACTCATTCCACTGAACAATCCGATACGTGATTTGAAATAACCTGACCGGTTTCTACTACTCGATGCACTGATCTGGTTATTCAAATCAGGGAATTCAAATATGTTATCTTCCAAGCCACCAACATCAACATCATGATTACTTTCTAGTTCCACAGTGTCTACATTCACCAAAAGCCTAGGCCTAGCTGTTCTTAACCAATCTGTACATCCGTTTAAAACTCCTCTACACTTCTTGATTTTCACTTTGGTTAAACCAGGACATCCGTTAACAAGACTTTCGATTCCTATATCCGAAATAGGACAGTTCTTGATACATAATTTCCTTAACCCCGGACATTTCGCTGCAATACAAGAGAGTTCAGGATCACCAAAGGTATCACAACTACAAAGAGCTAATCGTTGAAGATTTCGACATTTTGTAGCTAACATTCCTAAGCTTAACGTTGTTGGATTCACTCCAATCAAAACTAGTTCTTGTAACTGAGAACAAAACCTAGCTACAGCTACTAGTCCTACGTCTCCGATCAACTTTGTTTTACATCCATCGATATGAAGCTTTCTCAAATGATTACACTTCTCTGCAATCATAGCTAATCCAACATTTGTACATTCAGGTGTTTTCACAAGATGCAATATCTCCAGACTCGAGCAATTCGATATCGCAGTGAGAGCTATATCACTCACTTGAATCCTTTCTAAATGTATCTCAACTACACCATGATCCTTCACAGTCATCTCTTTAAGAAGCTTATCCCAGTCACCTGAACACCTGAAAAGCTTTAGAGATCTTAGATTCTTAGCTCCAATAATCACTGGACCGAAACATTGGCCGTTGTAAAGCTCTTTCAAGCAAATCGACTTAAGAGACGAAGCAGCAAGGCCTGGACCTATTAACTCCGAAGCTATATCGGTGAATCCACGGAGACGTTTGATTGATAACTCCTCAAGTTTTGAACAATGATCAAGCACAGCTTTCACACCTTTAGCTCCAAAATCACAAGATCCACATGAGAATATCTTCAAATCCTTGCAGTTTTGTGCAAAAGTAGCTATACCTACGTCGGTGAGCTCACGGCATGCTCTGAGCTTGAGTCTCTTGAGATGCTG
Organism: Leavenworthia alabamica; assembly: GCA_000411055.1. NCBI lineage: Eukaryota > Viridiplantae > Streptophyta > Magnoliopsida > Brassicales > Brassicaceae > Leavenworthia > Leavenworthia alabamica. Next base: position 6,255 of record KE156891.1, read on the forward strand.
ACACCGGAGAGAGATTTGGATTAGCGCTTCGTCGCCGATGCTTATGGATCTACGATCGCATTTCAATGAAAGCTTTGTAACGGAATCGAATCGAGAGAAGAGGGAAGGAATCGAGGTGATTAGATCTGAGCGAGCGTGGAGAGAGAGACGGTAACGATTTTTTCCTTCAACGATCATCCACCGGCGACAAACTAGAGCACATCTTTTCCGATTACCGGAGTTTAAGAACTGGAACACTAAAGCTAAGCACTCGTCGGGTAAATAAGATGTGTAGTCAGGTAAAACCTTGGATTCGTCGGATTTGGTTGATTTAATTGGAAATTTTAGAGAAAACGATTTGCTTCTCCGTCGATTAAGAGTGGAATTTCCGACAGCGGAGGTTGATTGGCCCATCCACGAAAGTCTCCGATGGTCGTCGTCTGCGGTGGAGAGGAGAATTTGGATTTAGGTTTTTGTGGGTTAGTGAGATTGTGCGTCGATTTAAAGGTAAAGAGGTTGTGAATTATTTCGGGAAGCTGTTGCTTACAGAATTTATTAGATTTTTGAGTGAATTGTATTGTTATTTATTTATTTATATATTTATTTTCGGATATTTCTGTTGGGTTGTCACATTTTAGTTATAACAATTATTTTGTCATTTGTTTTTAAGTTTTTAACAATATGTTTTGTTCTTTCTTTTTGGTTAAAACAATCACCTAAGCTTTGCTCTGTAATTAATTTAGTTTGGAGTCTGACACTCCAAAACTAGTGGAAAAAAAAAAACAATATGTATATTTTTAAAATGTGTTCTATCCTTTGATTTGTTCTATACTCGACTACTATTTCGATTCCTAATTATTGCTAAAATCTGGTAATTATAAATAAATAAAATAAAATAATTTAACAAAGCTTAATAAATATGATAAAAGGAAGATTCAATATTATTGGTTGAACCTGTTGTACATAAAATATTAATTAATTGTTTTGTATATATAAATAATTTTTGGTATAATATGTATAATTTATTATTTTTAAAAAATTTATTAAAGATCTCGACTATGCAATTTTAAAATATAAAAAATATGGTAACAATAACCAATATTAGTTTATGTGCAAATTACTAGCTTATTTTAACATTAAAAATTTACAGTTTACTATTTTTATTTAAGATTTAAAATATTTAATCATTTTATAATTATTTTTAATATATTATTTAAAATTATTTCAAAAAATCATTAATATATTAATCTCTTATTGATCCGATCCGCAATCAATCTACTAATCTAGTGATCGGAACAAAATCAGATTTGCTATCTGGTTCGAGTTTAAAAACTATTATTAGAAAGAGTTTAAAAATTATTATTGATAAGAATATTAAATTCATTATATTAAGATTCAATTTTTTAGAAACACATTTTTCATTTAAAATAAAAATTTAGACAGTGTCTGAGATATCCTTTAGTAGGACCTAAGCCTTGTAAAAAAAATTAAAGGGAAAAATGGGAAAACAAAAGAAGTTGAAAATAAAGTGAAGAAACTTCATTACTTCCATAACATAGCCATGAAATATTAAAGCCTTTTAAAATATAACAATAAATGTTTTTTATTGTATCAGTAAAACCCAACTATGATACTTAATGGACCTTAGGGTAATTTTTATATACATAAAACCCAAAGAAACAACATTTTTAAAGTATCTTGTTAAGGCATAAACAACAATATTAAAAAGCATTTGATAAATAATCCCTTCAGAGATCCCTTCTCTCATTTGAGTAGACTTCTCTGAATAAGCAATGTTCAATGGTCTCTTTAAGCAATGTTCTTTCTACTCTGTGACCAGAATGGCTTTGCGGGCTTGCGCTTTAAGGCCTTAATACTCAATGGGCTGTTCTTGCTCTGCCAATAACACAATACCAACAAAGATTATGTTAGATTTATTCAAAACATTACCATTAATCTATGTTCTTGAAAGTGACAAGCATAAGAACTTACCATTAAACAAGTTCCTTGATCAATATCGCAAACCGGGTACTCATGAGGACAACAACTAGAATTGTCATCACAACAAGTAGCTGCTTCTAATGGACAACATCCCCAAGAAAAGCAATACTTACCATACTCAAAGAGACAACAACAAGTGTTACTCTCAGGACAAGTGTAGTAAGTGTCACATTGTGTTGGAGGCTTGATGGGAGATGGAGGAGAAGGTCCTGGATTTGGTGGGTTTTGACCATTCTTGATAGGGTATGAAGGTTCCATAGCGATTCCACATTTTCCTTCGGGCGCGGCAATGTTACGCTCCATCTTTAAGTATCCGCTTTCTCCCCAACTTTTTCCCCATGAGTTTCTTACAATCCAATAGTCCTTGCCATTCTCACTACCATATCCGACCGCTACAACTCCATGGTCTAGTTGTGTTCCACAAGTTCCAGTAAATATACCCTTTAGAGGAAACAAAACACACATCATTAACACATGAGAACTAATAACAATATGAACATCTTGAGTCCGAAAAACCCAAAAAAAACTACAATTACATGTAAAAATAAAATATTCATATTTTCAAATCGTAACCAAAAAAATAAAATAAAAAATTGTAGATTTTAAATACAAAACACCAAACAGATTTTATATTCATCTTTTTATTTAGGGTTTTGAATTTGAAATATCCGAAATTAGTCTATCTATTGCGGAAATAAACTAATATGCCAAAAAAATAAAATTTACGGAATATTTAATTTAAAAACTAATTGACAATGAGTGAACTGATTCATACCGAATCGTAGAGCTGGAAATCACGACCACCAGCCTCAATGGCAACACTAACAGGTTGGTTAGAAAGTGCTTTCTTCAATGACTCTTCACTATTAATAGGCACATCTTCATATGAATCTATTGTAACAACTTTAGCATTTTTCTGGCACCTCAAAATAATTGATATATAAGAATTTATATATAAAATGTTAATTCTTTATAAAAAATATATATATACTAACTCTGATCTGGTCACAACGTCCATCAATAGCCTTGTAAGGATAATCTTTGTCTGTATCGATTCCACCATTTTTAATAATGAACTCAAAAGCATAGTCCATAAGACCTCCGTTACAACCTTCATTATATGAAGTATCACAATCAACTAGTTCTTGTTCAGACAAGGTTATTAAGTCTCCAGTTACGATTTGGTTTATTCCTTCAACTGCTCCAATGGTTGAGAATGCCCAACAACTCCCTTCATTACCAATCATATAACTCATCAACATCACAAACCATTAAGATTATGTATGATCCACTCTATTCAAGCCAGTCTATAATTATGATTTCATGAATTATTAGTATTTCATCCTATATATGTAACATTTTATATTTCATTTACTGAGATTTTTTTTACTTAGCTCTGAACTCAAATCCAAATTTCGATCCGAAAAATCTGTTTCGAACTGGTTTTGGTTTAAACTCAAAATCTGATCAGTTTTTATATCAAATAAATTTTAGTTAAGTTTCGAATCAAAACTCGAATCGAAATAATTTCAAATAATCAAAATATATAAAATAATTTATTTTAAACTAATTGATTTTATCCTAATAGGTTAAATATTTCACTTAATTTCAGTTCATTTAGATTTTTAAATTAATTCAGTTTCAGATTATCTGAATGGACTTCGGATTTTTAGATAACTTAAGTTTTTTTAATACATTTTATTAAACCAAATCAGATCTGATTTTTTTTTAATATTTAGTTTTACTTCGTATTACAAATTTGTTTATAAAACTGATATGAATCCGAATTATTCCAAACTTAATCCAAAACACCATTCGGATAGTGTTCGGATTCTATGTAGCTAAATTCGGATAATTCAATATCCAAGTAAACCGATCTGGATCCAAAACCGAATCTAAACTCCCCGATCTAGTTTAACTAACCAACCACCAATAATTCAATGAAGGGGTAAATATGTCTTTTCAATAATTTCCAACACTTTTTTCAAAAACAACCATAGAGATATTATCATATAAACAAAACTATGATTAAGATCTAATGAATCAGAAACTTACCACAACTCCCTTGATCTTTAACCTCAGCCACAGCTCCTTTCTTCCTCCAGTCAACAGATTCAGGAAGCGAGTCACCAACACGCGCCTCATACCGTTGACTTCTTCTTCTATTACCTTTCTTCTCCATCTTAGCTCCAAGGTACATGGATCTATACTCATCATTAGTTAAATCCGCAAACCGGGTCAAACCCAATTTATAACTAAGATTCTTCTCGTTATGATCATCGATGAAACGAAGATTATCTTTAAAGATCTCGAACCGTTGATCTTTCTCGGTTAAAGAATTCTGAAGCTTCACTTTCCCGTGTTTAACTAACCAGTCTTCGTAGAGTTTGGTAATCTCTGCATCGCTACGGCTAGAGATGGTGATGCTGTGTTTCTCGTCGTATGAGATGATTGACATGTCTATAGCTGATGAAACGGTGAGCATCGCTAGGAAGAGGATTGTTATAGTTGACTTCATTTTTTTTTCAGTGTGGTTTTGTTTGGAGAGATGAAGAAGATTTGTATGATGGAGAAGCAATGGTGATGGGGTTTATATAAAGGCTAAAATGAGATTAGTTTAATTATTTAATTTTTTTTGACGCTCTTTTAGTTTTAATTTTAATTTTAATTATGATGTGTTATCTATATATGAATAATTTAGTTGATAAAAATATATATGAATCTGATCTGAAAGCGAAATAATATAAGTTAAATGTATATCCAACAAGTTGGAATGGAATCTGAACCAAGCAAAAAACAAAAGAGGGTTATCTAAAGAAAATTTTTTGAAAAAATAAAATAAAGGAGTGTATGGATAAACATTTGGTAATATTTGATTTTTAGTTAAATTTGATTGAATTTGGCAGAATTTAAAATATTATTGTCAATTTTTTAAAAATCTTACCTATAATAATAAGATTTTGATATTTGTACTTTTTTTAGTAGAAAATCTTTAGTAATCAATCTCATTTCAAAATAAAATAAAAAGACTATATTGGAATAAATGTTTGGTAATATTTGATTTTAATGAGATTTTTATTGAATTTTGTAGAATCTGTAATTTTGTTGTTAGTTTAATAGTTTTTATAAAATTCTACCTAAAATAATAAGATTTTGATATTTGTATTTTTAAGTAAGAAATCTTTAGCAATCTCATCTCAAATTTTAAAATAAATTTTTATATTGTTTTTAGTAATAGTAGATGTTAATAAAAAAATTTAAAATCACTAATTTAAAAATAATGAAAATTAGATATTTTGATTTATTTGATTTAAAATGACAAATAATATATTATTAGAACATAAATTTTAAAATAGTTATTAAAAAGAGGAATTTCTTCTCACACCATCAAATATAGTTTATTGGACAAAATTACATTAATTTTTTATTTGGACATAAATACTATTTTTTACTAACAATATATTTTTATTAAAATTATAATTTTCTTATAAAAATATATATTTTTATTTAATTTTAGGATTTAAAGTTTAATGTTTATGTTTATTATTTATTATTTAGGGGTTAGAGTTTAGTATTTAGTGTTTGAGTTTATTATAATTTATTATTTAGATTTTAGAATTTTAATTTTTTTATCGTTTTTAAATCATTAGTATTACATATTTTTATGAATGCAATAACAACTTCTATTTACGATAATTCCACGATACAAATACTCTTCGACATACGGTTCTGAATATACGATATTTCCATGATGGATAAACTCTTCCCGCAACACTTGGATCTTCGACGGACGGTTCTGCAGGTACGACATCCCTTATGATGGACAAGGTCTCTCCGCAACAAGAGACTACGACGGACGATACTATATGCGCCAACTGGAACCTCTGGAAAGTCTTTACATCATTTAATCTGTAACAACTGTGTTCTTTGGATTTCGAACCCCAGGTGTAGAAGCCTTTTAAACCCTTAACTAATAGGTCAAGGGTACTTCCACAAAATTTTAATTTAAAGATTAGAATTTAGTATTTAAGGTTATGGTTTAGTATATAGTGTTTGGGTTTAGTTTTTATTGTTTAGGATTTATATAATTTTTTTTAAATAAAATATAATTTTTAATTAAATTAATATATTAAATGGTAATTTTTTTTTTAATTAATTTTAGTATTATTTATAGAATATAACTAAATTTAGTGGTATTTAAGAGAATTGACTGAAAATATACATGATTAGTAGATACATGCAACTTATATTGTTGGTAGAGAAAAAATATACGGGTCACCAAATTGAGAAAAAAGAATTATGGTTGCAAAATTGTACATAAAATAGTATTTTTTGTGTGTGTGATTTAGATAGATAGTGTGATGTTCTGTAGGATAAAGTATCATTGGAAAAAATTAACTATAATTTTTTGTCTTCTCTTTCTCTTTTTTGTAAATTACCAACACAAAATTTATTTCGATTGCTCATATAGTCATTTGATATACTTGGCAAAAAATAATGAACTTGAACCAAAATGAAATAGTTTCTCTACTTATTATATATAACTAGGATTATACTTATATTGTTAATTTTATAGAATAAAAAAGTATATTTTATATATGATTATATTTATTATAAAATATTCAATAATCAAATAATATATATATATATATATATAAAATAGAACAAAAAATCAAAAAATATATTAATAAATAAATAATTATAAATTATAATAAATTTTTAAACAANTTGAATTATATTTCAAAAATATGATATTAAAAATCATAAATAAAAAGAAAATTTATTAAAATATATACAAAATAATCAATATAATTAAATGAGCAAATATTAATTTTTATTTGGTCACATACAAAATGATAGGTACAACTAAATTTCTAACCCGGTTTTTTCCGTATTTTTTCTTTTTATGTTTTTTTTTTGTATTAATCATTCATCATTCGACGGAACAATAAACATTTGTTCCATTGTTCTTTGTTTTTTATTAAAATTTTTCCGTAACACTTACACTATTTTTAATCACTTTCCAAAACATCAATACTATTATATAATTATTCTTTTTCAATATTGTCATACAAACATTATTATTAATTTCAATTGTTGTAATACTGTATAGAAATTTATAAAATAATTGTTTTTTATTAATACTATGACTATCTTTTATACATAAAATATTTTGTAACTTCAAAATAAATAAAAAACTAAAAAGATATGGTGTCAATTAAAAAATCATTCATAAAAATTAATAAAAGAACATAAGAAATATTGTACATATGTATTAAATGAGTTTAATAATTTATATTATTTAGTAATAATAAATTATGATAAAGAGTTTATAATTCTAAATAGAAAAATATAAAAACAATTTAAAATAAAAATGATAAAAATAATTTAAAAAATATACATGCTAATCACTCATGTTGTCACATATCAATTATATGGAAAGAATTTTTCATTTTTGCTGTAATACTGTAAAGATAATTTAATAAAAAAACATTCAAGAACATAAATATATATTAAATAAGTTTAATAATTTATATTAATTAATAATAATAAATGAGATTA
>KE156891.1:30724-44763 GCA_000411055.1 Leavenworthia alabamica
TATAGAGGTTTTACTGTATTACTAAAATAAAACATTTTATAATGAATGGACGATACCAGCGGAAGAGATGAATGGTGAAATGGAAACCTTGGAAATCATATTATGGGTAAAATTTGATGTTTAGGTTATGATTTTGGATTTTTTTTTTAATGTTTTTGAATCTTAATTAACGAATCAATAATCATAGTTCTTATGAAACTAAAAGATTGCAGGTTGAAAAAAAAATATTTTTGTATAATTCAGGTTAACTTTACAAAAGAGAGTTTATTAAGTATATATATAACCATAGTGAGCAAAATATATTCAAAATCTACTATTTTTCCTGAGCAAACTCAATCTCTTTGTTGAGAGTATTTCTCCAACAGGAATCTGTTGGATAATAATATCCAATCTATGAATTTATTATAATTATTTTCATATTAATTATATAAAAACAATTTTATTTTTAAATAATGTTGAAATAACATTTGTTTCGTCGGGTTATAATATTATTTTTGTATCGATTTTTTAAATTTTTAAAGCTGTTTATTTTTTGAAATATATTTAGTTTAGATTATAATCATTGAAAACTGTTTTATATTAGAATATTTTAAATCTTTTGTGGTAAAATCTCAATCTTTCGTAGATATACTTCAAATATTAGGTTAAAAACCCTAACCTTTTTTTTTCCTTTTTTAAAAAAAAACCCTAATCTCAAAAACTTATATATAAGAAGGCAATAGTAACTCACAGAAAAAACATAAAAAAAAAGAGATATAATGGCGCCGCATCAAGAGAAGCTTCTATGGGAAATAACAGAAGAGATACTCTCTCGTGTTCCTTCACAAGATCTCACTCGTTTCAGAGCACTTTCCAAGAAATCTAAAGATCTTTTACACGATAACATGTTCTTGCTCAACCACAAGATGACGTTTCAATTCATCTTAACAGATAGATCCAAGTTTTATTCGGTAAACATATTTCCAACTATACAAGTACGTGAATTAACCTTAGATATCCCTGATGTATTAGTTCATAACATGATCAGTTGCAATGAGTTTTTGCTATGTGGTATGGCTAATGGTTCAATGGTTTGGAACCCATGGTTAAGACAAACTAGATGGATCAATCATCATGGTAGAGTTACTAATCTACAGTTCAATGGTATAGGTTATTGTAACAGCTGTAAACCTAATGAAGAGATTGGTTACAAGATTCTTGCATCTTATGATCGTAAGGGTTTTGCCGATACTTGTTGGAGAATCCATGATTTTAACTCTGATCTTTGGAAAGAAAATACATATGAACATGCTGGTCATAGTAGTAGTAATGAGGGACAGAACTGTGTTAGTTTACTAACCCATGGTTGTGTTTCTTTGCATGGAACTTTGTATTGGATTGCTTATACTGATAAGACTTCTTTGTCTATAGTACTTTACTATGACTTTTCTTTTGAACAATTCTTTAAAAGTTGTGACTTAGTATGTGGAGAGACTGTGAAGTATCATAATGGTGATGTTCTTGCTCTTAGGGTTTTTGAGGAAGATAAGTTTTCATTGTTAAAACAATGTTGTTTTACAAAGAAGATTGAAGTTTGGGTGACCAAGAATACGATTATTAAGTGTTGTAAAGATATAGAATGGATGATTTTTATGGAAGTTTCGATTCAGAATGTGCCGGATTTAGGACATAATGGATCTAAGTTGTCTCAGCCAAGTTACTTCATTAATGGTAAAGAACTTGTTGTGTGTTCTTGTGATGAAATTGGTCAGCCTTGGATCTATGTTATGGGGAATAATAAGATGATTAGTAAGACTCAAATAGATTCAATAGTTGATCCTTGGCCTTTGCATTGCACTTATTTCCCAAGTTGGGTTCAGGTTCCTCAAGGGAGAAAAGAAGAAGAAGAAGAAGAACAAGAATTACAAGATTGATTTTATTATTTTTTGGTTCTTAAGTAAGATTTTTTTTATTTGGATTTTGGTTTTATTGATTCACAATTCTTTGTTTTCTATTTTTTGGCATAATAATTTCTCTTAAAAAATTTTAGAGTGAGTGTTTAAAAGACTCGGTTTACCTTTAGTTGTTTTAGAACATCTCCCACAGTAAAACAATGATGCTTTACATGTGTTACTAAAAAGGAATATAAATGGACCAAATACTTAACTTAATATCTGATGTGTCATAAGAAAATCCTACGTGTCAGTAAAAATGTAATATCTATTGTGCAAAACACACATCAACTTGAGCAAATCACAAACTCCACCAAGACACTCCTGACCACAAATGTGAGTTCCTCACTTTGCTTTACTTTTAACTCACCTATAAAAAGACTCATTAGTCTCTCTTATTATATTCACCAAACTCACATCAACACTCACACTTCTTGTCTTGATCTCTCTTTAGACCTCTTCATAACCAAGAAAAAAAAGAACTATGTCTTTCATTGCAAACATGGTCATCAACATGAGTTTTGATACTTACCCATTTTGTGTTGAAGATGTGGTGTATAGTTCTCAAGGATCATATCTTGAGAATGGTGGTGATGATGATGACACTGGCTACGATTATGCTCCTGCTGCGTAACTATCTCGTGTTAGATAGTGTGATGAGTCTTCTTATATTATATAAGAAGTCTCCTTAACCACATGCGTTTTTTTATTCTCTTAATTTTGGAAGTTACTTTAATGTTCATTTTTATTAAATACATTTTTAGTTTCCTAACTTTGTACTTGTATACTTATCAATATATTTTCGTAGATTTTGAGTTTTGTGGTTTAGTGTTCACTTTACATATCTTCTTTAGTTCACCAATATCTCTAATAACTTTAGTGACACTACTTGAAATGTCAAAATAAGTTGATCATGTTCATTTGGATCTATCCAATTTTGTCTAATTTGATTGTGGATAAATATTGGCCGTCTTCATTAACATTCGTATCTATAACAATCTTGTCTATTAACACTAAAACTCATTAACCCCTATAAATCCATATTTATGTTTTGATGGAAAATATATTTCTACATAATTAAAAATTTATGGCATGGGTTAGTTGAAATTTGCTTCATCCATACACATAATAAGAATTCTCTTTTTATTCCACAAATATAATTACAATTCTTCAATTAGAAACTATGAATACATATATGGGACTTTTGGGATGGTTAAGCAAATATTTTCTTATTAAGCATCTTCCCAGACGCAGTTTATAAGGTGTTAGTATTAGAGAGGCTTCACCAAATATATAAAAAAAAAAAAAGATTTTCTTTTATAAACCAAAATAAATTTTACAATTTTCAGAAACATATGCAAGACATACCCTTTTCATTCCTTACATTTCGAACTTTAATTATTAATTTGGTCTGTTGTACAAAAATTCATACTAGTAATTTTTTTTTGTATGTTTTCTAATTTGGATTTCCAAACCATTATTTAATTTTAGCTTCATAAAAAAAAAATACAAGATTAAAAAGGGTAATTAGATAACATGGAATCATATATATATTATCGTGGTTTGGCACATGACAAAACATGATATAGTGAAAGGCTAGGTCACATGTTAAATAGTCTTGTAAGAAACAAAATGTGTACTCTTCAAGTCAAAACTAACGAGGAATGACTTTGTCACATGTCATGCAAGTGACATATGTTGCCACGAGAAAAATCTTAGATTAAGTCTCTTTCTCTCTCTCTTTTCTTGTGTTGGGTACAGTTTAGGGAAGAATATTATTAGTTAAAGGGCAAAGATAATGTTTTAATACAGGTGATAAAAGGAATATAAATGGACCAATCAGTTAACCTAAAGTCTGATGTGTCACAAGAAAAGCTTACGTGTAATGTTAAAGCTAGAATCTATCGTGCCAAACATACAACAACATGAGCAAGTCTCAAACTCCACTAAGACAGTCCTAACCACAGAGTGTGCTCACCATTTATGTTACATTTTACTTCAACCTATAAAAGACTCATTAATCTCTCTTACTATATTCACCAAACTCACTTCAACATTAATTAAAAGCTCATCCCAGTTCTTTCACTCTCTCTTCATTACTTTCAGTGATGTCTTTGGTCGCAAACATGGTCATCAAGAGTTTTGAACGTTGCTCCATGGTCTATGTTCAAGATGTGGTGGATCGTTCTCGACTGGTATGTATTGAAAATGGGGGTGATGACGATGATGGAGGCTATGATTATGCTCCTGCTGCGTGATTATCTCAAAATTAGTATATGTTTGTAATTTAGATATGATCAAGTTAGGTCATTTAGGTACTAGATAGTTTAGTGAGTCTTTTTATAAGATGAACAAATTAAACATGGTTTCTATATTGTAGTAGTAAGCTCATGATCACTTCCAAGCCCAACCACTTTTTGTCTTTTATTTTTTAAAGTTATTTTATCTACTATCCTACTAAAATTGAAGTACAAAATTTTGTAATTATTTATGTAGCCAAACACCATAAATTTTAAATTTGTATTTAAACAGAAAATTGTATTTAATTAATTTTTATTTTTAGTTATTTATATTTTCTGAACTAACCAAATAATATATCTGAATTTTTATCATATATACATATTATTTTCCCAAATATAAAATAATAATTTATTTTTATATAATTTTTTTTAGAATATACATATTCTGTATAATTATTTTCAAAATTTTAAATTAATATATTTATTGCATAACTATTAAAATTGAAGTACAATTTGTGTTACAATTTATGTACTAACATATCCTAAATATTAAATTTACAATAAACAGAAAATTTTATTTAAATCATTTTTATTTATTTTTAATATATTTCTAAATTTTTATAATATAAAAAATGTAAATATTGTTCATATTTTTTCTGCATATTAATTATCCAAATCAAAAATAAATTAATTTTAGAATATATATGCGATATACTAATTTAGTATCTGTTAAATATTTAGAAATCATTTATTTTGTAGAAATTTCATTTAGTCAATAATATATTTTAGATTTAATTTTCAATAAAAATTAACTTGATTTATTCAATTTTCAGGTACAGTTGAATTCGCTAAAAGTTTTTTATTGGATGTTAAGGTCTATACATGATAGTTTTGGATTAGATTTGGATTTTACCTGAAATCCGACCGAGTATCCAAAAATTAAAAATTAACTTGAATAATTTAAATTTTTGATATCAGATAATTGGATAAAATTCGAGTATAAAAAAAATATTAACATAATCGAGTTTTTCGGGCTGAAAAAAATTGAATCTATAAAACTTATTAGTTTTGTACCTACGGATATTGAATATAATATAGATTTTACCTAAAACTCGATTGGATATTAAAAATTTAGTAACCTAACTTGATTAATTTTAATTTTTTGTTTTGATTAATTGTATAAAATTTGAGTTTAGGACAAATATTAAAATAATAGAGTTTTTAAAATTTAAACAAAGGGATAGTTAGGTTGGAAAAATAGATTTTCGGATATAAATAAGATTTATGTCTTGAGTTTTAGATATATTTTTGAATATTTCAAGTATAAAAAATTACTTAATTTAGGTATTCATTTATTTTAGATTTTTATCGGATTTGAGATTTTAAATCTGAATTATCTCCACTCCGTTTCAAAATACAAAAATTGTAGATGTCAAAATCCGGAAAAGCCAAATCCAATCGAATTTTACCCAACCCGATCCGACGAGTATTATGCCCAACGCTAATATTAGCAATAAATATGTATTTATTTTCGATAGAAAAATCTTTAATATTTAAACTTATATTATTATTCTAATTTGCTTTAATTTAAACATATACTATCTTATTAAAATATCTTAAATATTAAATTAACATCTAAACATAAAATTTCATTTAAATAATTTTTATTTATATTTAATATATTTCTAAATCTGTACTAATAAAAAACTATCAAAATACTGATAATATTTTTTTCTGCATATTTAATAAATTAATTTTAAATTATACATATATGATATACAATATACTAATTTAGTATCTGTTAAATATTCATAAATCAATAATTTTTTTCAAAAATCTTATTTAGTTAATAAATATATTTTAGATTTAGTTTTCAAATTAGAACTACATTTAATTTTCGTATACAAATTTGAGTTTTAAATATATTTTTGGGGTTTTCTGATAATTTTGAGTATTCATTTATTTTGGGTTTTCATCAAATTTGAGATTTAAAACCTAAATTGTCTCCAATCCGACCCGAAAACAAAGATTGTAGATATTAAAACCTGATAAATCCAAATCGGATTGCGTATCCAATTCGATTAGTCTTAGATTTATAAATAATATTAACAACATATATATTGATTTTAGATAGAACAAAAAATCTTTGATATTTAAATTTATACAATTATTTTAATTTGTTTTAGTTTAATCTTTTATATACAATTTATAAGTATCAATTTTTGATGTTCAAGTTATAGCTATAATAATTTACATACTTATTTAATAAATTTATTTATAAAATTTATGAGGTTTTGTTTTTATTTTAAAAAAATAAAATCCAACAAGTTTTTATATTTAATATATACAGTTTCTATATATATTTATTTGTTGTTACTAACTTATATTATTATTTTAGTAAAAAAATTTCTATTGAAAATTATGTATTTCTATTATAATTCAATTATTAAAATAAATAACAAATATATTTTATGATTAAATGGATAGTTAAGTTATAATCATAATATTTTTTATTCAAATAGATATATTATATTGTATTTATCGAATATTTTATATAATTAATTTTTAATATTGAAAAAATCTAAGTATTTATCATATAATGTATTTTTCGATTCAAATATTATATATATTTTAAAATAATTAAATTTTATAAAATTAATAAATATTTAAAATATCACAAAATAATAGAAAAATGTATTAATTTAGTTTTCTATATATTTTACTTTATTTTAACTTTAATACAATAAAAAATATAAATAATAATAAAATAAAAAGTAATAACAAAAAATTATATAAATAAAAATAAATAAATAAATAAATAAAAATATTAATTTATATTAAATAATATACCCATGGTCTATATTGTATATATTTTATTTTTATAATTTTTGTTATTACTTTTTATTTTATTTTTTATAATGGTGTATCATGGGTTTAACTCTAGTTTAAATAATAATTTTTTTGCAGACATTTATATTAATTTATGTGTTTAAAGTAGTATTTTCTTTCATTCTTCCTATCTTTTATTCCTCCCGTTTTGAAATTTATTTATTAATTTGGCCCACGGTACAAGATCCATCCTAGTATATATTCTTTTGTATATTTTCTAGTTTGGATTTTAAACCATTATTTAATTGAAGCTTCATTGCTGAAAAAGAAAATAAATGCAAGAATAAATAGGGTATTTAAACTATATAAATATATGAGCCACATAGGAGGAACTATTTTTTTTTCAAATTACTTGTTAGGGCAACAGTGAGCTTTGATACCATATTAGCAAATATCAGTATTCAATTTAAAACCAATTGACAGTAAATATACTGATTTATGTGCTATTTATAAACCTAAAAATATTATAGATGTGGGATAATTACTAACATAAATAACATGGAACCACATATATATGATAGTGTGGTTTGGCACATGACAAAACATAATATATGGAAAGGCTAGGTCACAAATTAAATATTCTTGTAAGAAAAAAAACTTCATACTCCAAGTCAAAACTAACGAGAAATGACTTCGTCACGTGTCATGAAAATGACATATGTTGCCACGAGAATCTTAGATTAAGTCTCTCTCTGTCTTCTTTAGTTGGTTATAAAAAGACAATGTTTTATACAGGTGATAATAGAAAAGAATATAAATGGACCAATGAGTTAACCTAACATCTGATGTGTCACAAGAAAGCTTACGTGTGATGTTAAAGCTAGAATCTATCGTGCCAAACATACAACATCATGAGCAAGTCTCAAACTCCACTAAGACAGTCCCAACAAAAGAGTGTGTTCACCATTTTTTACATTTTACTTCAACCTATAAAAGACTCATTAATCTCTCTTACTATATTCACCAAACTCACACATCAACATTTAAAGCTCATCACACTTCTCTCTTTATTACTTTCAGTGATGTCTTTGGTCTCAAACATGGTCATCATCAAGAGTTTTGAACGTTGCTCCATGGTCTATGTTGAAGATATGGTGGATAGTTCTCGATTGGTATGTGTTGAAAATGGTGGTGATGACGATGATGGAGGCTATGATTATGCTCCTGCTGCGTGATTATCTCAAAATTAGTATATGTTTGTAATTTAGATATGATCAAGCTAGGTCATTAATTTAGGTAGTAGATATATAGTGTAGTGAGTCTTCTTATAAGATGAACAAACATGGTTTCTATATTGTAGTAGTAAGCTCATGATCTCTTCCTAAACACTAATTACTTTTTGTCTTTTAAATTTTTAAAGTTATTTTATTTAAATAACATTGCTAATTTCCTAAATCATTACTTATGTCGTAACAATCAATTTCTTAATGATAAAAATTAATTATATTTACAAAAATAGAACTGTCTCTTTTTTTAAACACGTTTTTTTTTTAAACCAAAAAATATATTAATAAGCCTAATAGAAACGATGGAAATTTTCGAGATGAACGATTTACATTTTATAATAGGACTATCTTACACATAGTATATCATTGAAAAATGTTCTTCATTACATAATTAATAAATTAAAATTATATTTTATCATAATTAATGTCAGTCCAATTTATAACATCAACCAAAACCAACAATACTTGGTCGAATTTATATGTTTTACTTTTCTTTTTTACTAAAGTTAATGAAGTTTTCCATGACGACAAAAACTAGTTTTTAATAAGTTCTGAAGATACATTTTTAAGAAAAACTAATCTAGAAAATGAAAATTTATATAAGAAATTTTATCAAAAAAAAAAATTTATATAAGAAAATATAATACTTAGAGGACATAATAAAGGTAAAGAAAATGTAAAACAGAAAAAAGTAGGAGAAAAGAGACTTGAAAATAAAAATCCTTTATTTTTGTTAAAAATAAAAATCCTTTATTTTTTTAAAAAATAAATCCTTTATTTTTCTTAAAAATAAATCCTTTATTAGTATCATGATAACTGTCTCAAGTTCCTCATAAAGAGAACGATTTGAAAAATAGGTGTTGATTTACATGTATACAAGTCTCTCTTTCACCTTTAACAATCATTAGTCACTTGATTAATCTAATATTAATTATATTTTGTTTGCTTTAAACTAATATTAAATATTTTCTTGTATGGAAGCATTAAAAAAAAAAGATTTTACATCAAGTTTGTGATTCCAACACTAGATAATATAATTGTTAGATAATATATTTATTATAAATTAATAATATAAATTTCAGTATTATAATACAATTGTCTGTGGTGATTTTGTGTTATAGAGAGAACTTATTTATAAAGTATTTGCATAGTTTATCGTAATCAGTTCATCTTTATCTTTAATGGATCAAGTAAATGATTAGAACATCAAATAAATTAACCAAAAATATGGCAGTAAATTTTTAGGATTATGATAATAGGACAATAAAAAAAATTCTACTTAAAGAGTACTGGACCACGTTACGATATAGTCCGATTTGTTATAAGCAAATCCACGTATTTAGAATATGATTTTGTTATGTGCCAAGCACACTCTTTACTGAGACTGACCTTAGGCTGAACTAAAGACCTATTGTGTGCAAACTCTTGCTAAAATTATTGCTTTCCTTTTTTGGTATATAATAAAGATTTCAACAATCTCACATTCTCCAAATAATGCTTGAAAAGCATTTAGACAATTTAACAAGAGATGGTGTTGATAAATTTATTACATGTAGTTGTTTCGAATCTAGAAAGGTTACAGTTTTAGGCCCATAACCTTTTGATAATTTTTTAAAAAATATATATTTACATAAAAAATATGATTTAATGGTTGGCTTTACTATTTACTGTTTAAATTTTGTATAATTTTTCATAAATATAATCTAATTTTTAATTCAATTGAATTATTAAATGATAATTTTATCTTAAATTAATTTTAATAGTATTTGTAAAAATTAAAGTTAATTTAATGGTATTTTCGAGAATTGCCTAAAAAATTCACTTTCTTCAAATTTTGATGACATACTTATGAACATGCTAGTCACATGGTAGATAAGAAAAGCTTACGTGTGAGCAAATTAGTATAACTATTGTGTTAAACACACAACAACATGAGCTAATCACAAACTCCACCAAGTAGATCCTAGCCAGAGAGTGTGGTCACCACTTATGTTTAATTACCTTTACCTTCCACTTATAAAAGTCTCATTAGTCTCTCTTATTATATTCACCAAACTCATAACAACATTTAAAGCTCTTCACACTTCTTTGGATTCACTCTTTAGAACTTTTCATATTGCTTTCATTTCTCTACTTTCACAACCATAAACAAGAAGATCATTGTTGTCTTTCGTTGCAAACGTGGTAGTCAAGAGTTGTGACATGGTGTATATGTTGAAGATTTGGTGGATAGTTCTCAAGTGGTATATGTTGAGAATGGTGGTGATGACGATGACACTGGCTATGATTATGCTCCTGCTGCGTAATTGACTACTGTTAGTATACTACATAGTTTTTAAGGTGTAGTAGTAAGCTTATCATCTTTTTCTTAACCATAAGCTCTTCTTCTATCTCAATTTTGAAAATTAATTTATAGCTATTTCGTGTTAATTAATGAGAAAATCTTTTCATGGCGATTATATCACATATTTATCTTTTTAGTATATGATCAATTCGTTAAAAATATTTTATTATAATTCATCAGTGGCTAGGTTATAAATTTATAATATTACAGTATCTATTTTAAAAAAAAACACAATTTTTGTAATGAGACAACTTTTTCGAACTCAATTACATATTTTTTTCGTAATATTGTAGTAGATTTTTATTGTAACCTCTTCCTGATGGTTTGATTTTGTAAATTATTCTACTAATTCTAAAATTTTAATTTAGAGAGTTTACTAAACTATTTTGTGTGGTTCAATTGAAAAAAATAGTTTTAACCTAAAACGCTTAAATTAGGTTATATGGAATTCACAGATACACACCATAATATTGTCTGATGAATATGATAAATAACTTTTATTGATGATAAAATATACTAGATTTAGATATATTTATTCATACACTTGAAGTTGGTTCTTGACGAACACTTGGCTTCATGATATGTGATTGTTGACCATCACTTACTCTACTAGTGGATCCTCGTTGAACACTAGTAGTCTTCAACCTAAGATTCTTCATCTTCTTTCTTTCTGAAGCCAAAAATTTCTCCCTTCTATACATCTCCGATCTTCCCCATATATCAACAAAACATCTATTGCAAACATCTATCATATTCTTTGCAATCCCTTGAAGAAACATTTCACGGTATTGGTGGATGAATCTGAGAGTAACCTGGCCTCCAGTCAAATTCACAATCAAAGATATAATGGCCTTATGATCATCGTTAGTATTGGTAATAAAGAACGATGTTGCATAAGCCTTGTTTGTTAAGAAGTTGAGACAAATAACAACTTCATTGAACACCGAGATAACAAACTCGTTTTGTAATGAAACAAGATATGTGATTAGGTTACGAGCGTAACCAGATTGTTCAAGCAAGTAGAGGAAACTAAAAACTTCCATCGACTTGTTTCTGTTTAGGTTTAAAGTAAATACAAGACGATAGAAGAAGGTTCTGTCAATTCTGTGAAAGGCATTGAGTTGTTCTTGTGTTATCACCACTTCATACGCAGCAGAAGCTTCTTGGAAATACAAAGGAAAATATTGAGAAGACATGATTAGGTTTTAATGAAGTTGGTGATGTGAAAGAAGATTTTTGATAAGAGTTTATAAAGAGAACAATAAAATGGTTTAAAACGATGCGTATCTTATATTTCCATATTAGGGTTTTTGTATACATCTCCTCATGCATTGTTTTTGCCTACGTTCATGTCTCTAATTATTACATTCAAAAGTCATAACCTTCCGATATGTTAATCATGGTGACCCTTCGATCATTATCATCTTTCCCTAGTTATTTATTTTATTCTTACATTTTCATTATTTTCTTAAATTAATATTAAGTATTGAAACCAACATAAAAATTCACACGGTCAAACATTTGATAAGATTTTTTTCTGAAAATGTTATTTATTTGATTCGGTTACTATATACGGTATATTTTTTGTTTGAATAGCTATATGTTTATATCATTTTATTTATCTACAATGTTTATATTTCTGTTCAATTAATATATTTGCTATTAGGTTTATATTTTAGGGTTATCTAGAGTAGTAACCTAATTAAAAAGACCGAATGATTTTGTCAAAATCTGTTTTTTTTTTTTTTGCAGCGGATTAACTAAAAGTGAAATTGCATGTATTAATTAAATAATGTGACATTTCGTAATCTTGTGTTTTCAAACGAAACTGAAAGTGAAATATCATGAATAACTTACATATGCATATTTTTATTTTTTACATAAAATGTGGCATTTACATTATTATTATTATATATTACATATTAGGATGAAATAGAAAGTACTTATCATGAAAAATTAAACAACATAATATTTCCTATATCATCCACAACTTTTTAAATAAAGTTAAAAATGAAAACTATAGTCAATTAACAAAAATATTTATAGAACATGTCACTAGTTTATAGGAGGGATAGGACTCAGGAGTCAGGAGGTATGACATAAACCGGCTTTTGCCTGGCGTGGATGTTAAACCATTTCCAACTGTAAGAGTCTCTTTGACATTCTTATTAATATTTTAATATAAATTTACATACATTAAAATAAAAAGTTTCTTTAACTAATTTTAAAAATTCTTAATTAAGAGTCAACTTTTAATAAAAGATTTTTTTAATGCATCAATGCAATTTATATTTTTTAATACTAATAAACTCTACTAAAAATTTTTAAAAACATCCTTGGAGATATTCTTACAAGATCAATGGAGATTTTATATATTTTAGCATCAAATATGGATAATATATCAGAAGAAATTCTAAAAACAATTTGAGATTGAATCTATTTTGTTACCCTAGTTTATATATAAGATATCAAAATAAAACTTTTCAAGATATATACGACCATTCCGAGACATATAATTTCAAATCTAACAATAAAATATCCCCAAAGTTTTGTCCACCATATATTATATAGCAAGAATATTGTTCATAACTACATTGAACTATTTTCATTTTACTAACTCAAAAATTATGAGAAAAGTCAAAGAGAAGTTAAGAATATAAAGTGTTCATCGATTACTAATGTGAGAATAATGTTAATTAATAAACACCAAAAAAGCCACTAACCAAGAAAATAACTATAAGAACTTCTTTGGTCTAAAATAAAAAAGTAATGAATCATAGATACTATCATCATCATCACCATTTTCTACATATGAAACATGAAGGTATTCAAATTCTCGACTATTAACAGTCGCATCACCTCCTATGCATGTTTCACAAACTTTGTCACCTTTGCTGACAACGAACTTTGAGACAGTAAACATTGTCTTTTTTAGGTTAATAGAAAGATGTTTGTGAGTTTGGTTAGGGAATGAGAAAGATCGCTATGATCTTTATATATGCAATAAAAGGTATTTTAATTATATGTAAAAATGTAGCAAAAGGTTATAAAACGTTTGAACTCAGTGTGTGTTAGGGTCAACCTAAGTATAGAGTGAGCTGTGCTTAGACACAAGTGTGCTTGGCACACGTAGATAATGCATGTTATAATGCGGTCCATATCATCTTACTTATATTTCACACATGTAAAGTAGCATCAATTCAACAATTTGTAAGAAAACTATAATTTCTTTAAAATTAATTTAATTATAAAACATGTAATTTTATTATCATCATTATTATTACATATCGATTATTAATGCGAGAATAATTTATACTTATAATAATTCTACGATATAAAATTCTTTTAACAAACGGTTATACATATATGATATTTCTATAATAAAATTTTTTTTCTAGAACGATCTATA
>KE156896.1:45008-55392 GCA_000411055.1 Leavenworthia alabamica
GTTACGGATTAATTAACCCCGTGATAATCCTCCGTTAATCGATTTAACGGAGGGACTAATTTGGCAGGTCAACGATAAGTTTCGTATTTAATTAAAAGGTCAACCATGAGATAGGGATTAATTTTTGATTTCGTAAATTCAGGCTTAATTTGGCGATATTGGGAAAGTTCGCGATTTATTTAACATTTTTCCCAATTTCCTTTTTAATGAATAACTATCCACAAAATTACTGTTGTATTGCTGAGCTTTTATGTTGATGTTGTTTTTTGCTTTATTCTTCATAAATATATCAGTGCTTTTATTTTTTTATTATATCAAAACTGTAAAAAAAAATTTACAGATTCCTACGAAATGTAATTTTCAAAATATTTTAACAGCTTACAAATCCACCAGAATATCAGTCATATTTGCAGTATATTTCTTGTAAGTATGAGAGTTACTTAATAATGTAGTTTAAATTAAAGCATTTTAACAAAAATATAATATAGTTTAAATTTAGCATCAAATATAATAGTTATTATTTAAGCAGTACTAAATGAAAAATAACCCCATTAAAAAAATTGTTTAGAAATTTTAGACGGTTTATATTAATTAATATATTATATTATTATATATATTTAATTATTTATTTATGAAATTTTTTAACATTTCACAATATGGTTAGAAAATGTGTGTGTCTCTAAACAATAACACTGACTATAATATTTAGTTATCATCAATCTATATTATAAACAATAAAAGTATAAATTAACAATATATATAATTTGAGGAATAGTAAATTATATAATAAAGTTATATAACATTGATAAATATATATATAATAAAGTATATAACTAATTAAAGTATATATTGTGAATATATTTTCATGCGATGCGAAACTCGCAGGTAATAATCTAGTATTTATTATTTGAGCAGTACTAATTGAAAATTGACCCTATTAAAAAAGTTGTATAAAAAATCTAGCTGTCTATATTAAATATAATATTATATTATTTTTATATATTCATTTATAAAAATTTATTTACTCGAAATAAATTTTTTCATATGTGTCATTTTAAAAATTATAATTTTACCTTCCTAAAAATTTACAAAATATAATCAATGTGCCTTATTAAACTATATTTTTTTATCTATAAATATATATAATTTAAAATATAATATAACCACAATATAATATTTAATATCAATATATTTATAAAAATTTATAAAACACACTATAATTCTATTTTATATAATTTTATATTAAAATATATATATATATCGAATATATTTTTCTACGCGTGGATTATAATCTAGTTAATATTTTATTTGCACATAAATATTATTTTTATTAAAATTAAAAATGTAGTTTAAATTTTATAAAACACTAAACAAACGTGCGTGATTTTATTAATATTTTAGAAAAAGTTAGTGTATTTTTTTATTAAAATATTTTAAATAGCAGTGGATATTTTGAACGTGAATGTTGTTGACAAAGTGACTTAAAATCGAAAATTTTGTGTGGCCATATTAATCATTTTGGATTTTTATAGGACCAAATTATAACGGTATGTACTCGGTATGTACTGCAGTCGGCCCTCAATATAAGTCCATCAACCATCGGCTTGGAGCCGGGAGATTTATAAGTTGTGCCCACTGTACCTCAGATGAAATCACTAGACCGACACCCAAATGAAGTCGAGTTAAAGTCACATAGTCCTCGAACCGCAGATAAAACATGTTAATGAGTTTCTTACAAAGTATAAAAGTCAAAGAGATTGAAAAACAAAACCATCACAGATTCTCAATACTAACACTTTGCTTTAATCTTTTATGAGCTTCTTATCACTGGTGATTGATAAACCTTACAATCTTCATGTCTTGTTCGTAAATCTTCCTCTTCCTCTACCTTATTTCGAGTTATTTTGTTGACATAAGTCATTAGGCATTGTAAGCAAAAGATCTTCAATCTCAAATAGATTCTCAGTCAGTTCTTGATCTACTGATCTTACTCTCGCTGTTCTCCTTCTTGAAGGCCTCCTGTAACTTAACAATAAAAAAAACATTTAGGTATAGTCAAAACCTAACCGTAAACGTATTTTATACCATAACTTTTAAATTTTTAACCGTAATCGTATTAAATAGTTAATAACTATAACCATTAACCGTACAAATATATTAGTTATGGTTAACCTATATTATCAACTGTAATTGTAATTAGCCGTAACCCTATAAAATCTGTTAGTTGACCGTATAATAATTGTAATATTTTAACCATAACTATTTTAAAAATAAAAAATATATATATATTTAATCAATTATAGTAATAAATATTAGTTGAAATATTATTATCTAACTATTTCAATAGAGATTAAATATATTTTTGTAAAAATATTATAAATATTATTTTTATGTTAATAATAAATAAACGAATCATATTTAACTGTATATAACTGAAACTGATTTTAATCGTATATTAAATAGTTAAGGCTAAAATAAAATAAAAAAATAAAACATAACCAACGGTTAAATAATCATAACTGCAATAATTATAATTGTGGTCATGTCTAAAATGTCTAAAACGGTGTGTCATAGCAAAACTTGAATTTAAAGTGTTCAAGAATGAGAACCTTTTGGTTTCAGATTTCTCTTTTTCTACCTCAATCTTGTTTGTAGTGAATCCTCCTAAGGCTATAGATGAAATCATGAAACCATCAAGAATAAAATGAATTTTAGTAACAATTATTGAAACAAGAATATAATTAAATTACATACATTTGCTTCTAATAAATCTTCTTCTGTTTGGTACAGAAGGTTTCGGCGAGTCTTTGTACATTGTTGTCTTAATAACATTCTCAGTTGTAAGTACATTTCTTGGTCTTGTGTTTTCATCTTTCTGACATAAAAATGTGTGAAAATATTGGTAACACATATCTAACTTTTGCATAAAATGAAGAACTCAATTAAATGTAAATAAAAACATAAAAGAAAAAAATATTACTAAAATATTAGAAGTCTAGAATTATATTAAAAAACATGATCAAATAATAAAATTAAAAAATATTATACTATTGTGATTTAATCCTCAACAATTGAGTGCGGACACACTATATTTAAATTAAAAATACTATACTATGGTAATTTAATTCTCAACATATTTATTTCGAGAAATAATTTAAATATTAGACATATGTTAATTTTTACCCACAACATTTTGTATAATTTTTATCATTGAGACAATTTAAAATAAATATTATGTTTTGTTCAATATCTAAAACTTTATCCATATACCACAAAATTAATTTTACTTTCAATTATAAGATTACTAAGCTGTTGTCAATGAGTTTAAAAGTTTTTATAAATTAAAATTAAGAAACCAAACCTCTTGTTGACAATATTTAGCCTTAAGCATAGCATTTTTGCAAGTAACCTCATGGTGCAAAGCTTTAACCTAAAACATAATCCAAAATTTAGACAAAATAAACTCGAAATCACATGACAAGATAAAAAAATCATGGTTTTAATCTCACCTTGTTTCTTGCTAAATTGATCTCCTACAAAAAAAGTTGACATTGATCAAACTTTGAATCCAATACACAATCAAGAAAGCAAAGATGAACACCAAATCTTACCCCTAAGAAATGGCTATTGGATTGAGCAAGACTCCAATTTTGTAATTGTAATTTATGTATACCTTCACGTAAATGCTTCAATTCATATCTACTTAGCTCAATTGTTTTACTTTTATAGTTAAAGAAGTTTCATTGCATGAACAAGTTTACAAAAATGAAGATAAATATAAAAGGATACTCTCTTTCTTCAAGAAGCTTAACCAAAGTTACATTCTCCTATTATAATCAAATTAAGTCAATGAAAAAGATTAGAGAGTTTAAGAAAAACAAAGGATCAGATTTAACCTTCATAAGCCGGTTTACGTGTTCATCTGGCTCTAACCCGATCTTGTGAAGATTAGTATGCTTTTCTTGAGATTGAGAGTTTGTCACATCAGAAAGACTATGCCTCATCTTATAACCAAATGATAATCTTTTCATTATCAAAATGAAGATATTGGAGGAGACTCAAGTTTTAAATTTTGAAACAAATCATTGTGTAAATTATAAGGGAACACATTTTGTATAAACCAAAGAAGAAGAATCTCTTTTTCTTTTATTAAAGGGAAAATAAAGTTCAAAACTAAGATGAAAAGACAAGTTTAGAGGGAAACGAAAAAAAAAGTGGATTATGAAAAGTAGGTTCGGGTATAGCCACGGCTCTCCGAAGCAAAAAAGCTCTCTGAACTCATGCCTTAGTGGCTATTACTTGTTGGCTAATTTGTCCATTGTCGACCGCTCCTTCCCGCCAATATTAGGTAGACAAAAGAAAATCGAAATCTAAAAGTTTAAACTGAATTAAAATCGAAACTAAATAGAAATCTTATTATATAATATTTAAGAGCATTTACTAGAAAATAACAAATATCAAAAAATTTATTAACAAAATCGTATTATGTATTGTTAAATTAATACATTTTTAAAATTTGTGATAATAATAATATATTGACAATATCGATAAAATTATTTATTTTCCTAAATTACATTTAAATAATAATACAGTAAATAATTTTGTAATATATATATATATATATTTTAAAATAACCAATAAAACATATATTTTTAATATAAATTAAATAAATAGATATTTTTTGTTTAGATTTAAAATAATCATAAATATATAATTTTAATATAAATTAGATCTTATATTTTTCAAAAATTATATTATTTAATATACAAAATAATAAAATTAAATGTTATCTTTTAAATAAACTAAATAAAATTATTGAAACAACAAAATCATAAACGCATCAGATGAGAAAGTTTACAGAAATATGATGGGTGTAGTTTCAAACATTAGAAAATAATTTATAAAACTGAGTTAAATAGTTGAAAGTTTCTGCGTTTAATCGGTTGATAATGAATTTATGAACATAATATATGTGTATGGTTGCGGTATAAAAAATTCTAACTCAAATATTTGTTTCTGATATATTTAGAAAATATCATAAACAATAAATCTTTAATTTAATTTTTAACATAAGCTAAACATATTTTAAAATCTAATGTCGTAATCTAGTATTATATATATAGATTTTAACTTTCACGTTTTAGACACAGAATATGAAACAAACAAAATTAATCTTATTCTATCAGTATTTAGTAAACAAATAATACACCGACCTCTAGACTATAAATACATGATTACAACTACATATTTCAACTAGTTCTGCTAAAAAAAACTTTATCCGAAAAAGAAAAAACGAATTTGATCTGAAAAGTTTCACCCGAATCCAAATCAGTATCTGTAATTTTATCTTATTAGAATGTAAATATATGTATTTTTGGGTTTAGAATAAAACTTGAATCTGATCTAAAATCTGAACGGATATCCAAAAAACCCCGAAATTGAACTTACGTTAAATAGGGATTATTGATTTTATGCATTTCTAAACTTAATATATATTTTAAATTTAATCTGTTAATAATTACAAATATAATTTTAAGTTAATCGGTTAAATTTTAAAATTTTGGATACAACTTTAAGTTAATATAAAAATTTTAATGTATAGATTTTAGGTCTATCAAGTAAGTTTTAGATTTGTAGGTATAATTTTAGATTAATCAGTAATAATTTCATATGTTTGACGCAATTTCGATTAATCATATAGTAAATTTAGGTTTGGGTATAAAACCTTATCCGAATGGATATCTAAACTGATACGAAATATTAAAATTATTCTATTGAAATGTAAGATCATTAATCTGAACAGATCCGAATTAAAGTGGGTTTTATTCGAATCCGACCCAAAATATTAAAATATTATATTGTAGTGTAGGATCATCAATTTAAAAACCGAATCCGAACAAGTTTTATCCGAATCCGATGCGTAAACCTGAATGTTCAGGGCTAATTTCAAAATTTACATCTCAGACAACAAAACTTGATAATCTTCTTAGGCCCCGTTCGTTTCCTCATCCAGATGCAATATCTGGATGCAAACGCTCAGATGTTGTTCGTTTCTTTCATTTAATTTTGCATCCAGATGCTAAAATGAGATATTTGAGATGTAAAACGAGATATTTGAGATGCTAAAAAAATGAGCTTCCAGATGATGCATCTGCATCTCAAAATCCAAAAGTATAAAATACCCTTTATTTCAAATAATAAAAAGTTAAAATATTTTTCTCAAAACACGGAAACAAATTTTTTTCTAAAACACAGAAAATTCGGTTTTCTGATAAAAAAATTTTATTACGTAAAAAAATAGAAACTCGTTTTCCCGCCAAAAATATGAAAACACGTTTTCCCACCAAAAATATAGAAACATGTTTTTCTGTCAAAAATACGAAAATACGTTTTTCTGCCAAAAATATAGAAACATGTTTTTCCGCCAAAAATATGGAAACAATTTTTTTCGCCAAAAGTACAGAAACACGTTTTTCCGCCAAAAATACGGAAACACGTTTTCTCGCAAAAAATATGGAAACAGATTTTTTCGCCAAAAGTACAAAAAACACGTTTTTCCGCCAAAAATACGGAAACACTTTTTCTCGCCAAAAATACAGAAACACGTTTTTCCACCAAAAATACGGAAACATATTTTTCCACCAAAAATACGGAAACATGTTTTTCGTGCCAAAAATACGGAAACACGTTTTCCTGCCAAAAATATGGAAACACCTTTTTCAGCCAAAAATACGGAAACACGTTTTCCCGCCAAAAACATGAAAACATGTTTTCCCGCCAAAAATACGGAAACACATTTTTCCGCCAAAAATATGGAAACATGTTTTTCTGCCAAAAATACGGAAACACGTTTTCCCGCCAAAAATACGGAAACACGTTTTCCCGCCAAAAATACGGAATTACTTTTTCCCGCCAAAAATACGGAAACACATTTTTCCGCCAAAAATACGGAAATAAATTTTCGTAAAAAACACAGAAACATTTTTCTGTAAAAAATGGAAACATTTTTTATGTCAATAATATGAAAATTTATTTTTACGTAGAAAACACGAACGTATAAACACGTTTTTCAGCAAAAAATACGTAAACACGTTTTTCTGCAAAAATACGTAAACACGTTTTCTCGCAAAAAACGCATAAACATGTTTTTCCGTAACAAATATGAAAATACGTTTTCGGTTATATTGTGTAAAATATATTAGTAAAATAAAATTATCATATAAACGATAATTTAATAATTATTAATAATTATATAATTTAAATAGTTAGATATTGTTTATTAGTATAAAATTGTCCTTTTTTGTCATTTTTATTAGTTGCATCTGGATATAATTACAAGTGATAAAACGAACAAAACAGCATTCAGATGTGATAATTAGATACAAATTTTAAATACATAAACGAACAACATCTAACATCTGCATCCAGATACTAGCATCTGCATCTACATCTAGATGCAGCATCTGGATGAGGAAACGAACGGAGCCTTACTTTGATGTTGTAAGGTACTACGTTCATAAATACTTTGTAGGTTCTCATCTGTTCATGTCAATCATAATATTTGTTTTATTAGAGAAAACAGAATTTGAGAGTTTGTTGAAGATATTTTCTCATTAACTCAACAATAACTATACAGACTTTATATACAAGTGTAAAATAATTAAACCACACAACATTTACAATAACATTGAATAATCTGGGTTCTTGCCTGTATCTCATATGGAGTTTTGTTTGATAGTAGATGTGATGGAGTTCTGTTGATTAGAAACACAGCAGTCAAGATGCAATCACCCCAGAATGATAATGAAACTTGTGACTGAAATCTGAGAGCTCTAGCCACATTTAAAATGTGTTGATGCTTCCTTTCAAGAACTGAGTTCTGTTCAGGTGTCTTAAGGCAAGAGTGATAAGTTGTAATTCCCTTTTTCTTATATAAATCAATAAATTTCAATTCTGGTGCATTATCTGATCTTACACCTTTTACTTTGATGTCAAATTGATTCTCTACCATCGTAAGAAATGTTGGGAAAACAGTTAAGACTTCACTCTTATGTCTGAGAAGATAAACCCATGTTGCTCTTGAATGATCATCAACAATTATTAAAAAATATTTATATCCTTCAACTGTTTCAACAGAAATGGTCCCCAAATATCAATGTGTAGTAACTCAAAGTTTGAACTACAAACATTATTATGAGAAGAGAAAGACAACTTCTTCTGTTTAGCCAAATGGCATACATGGCAGAAAGTTTTGCCTTTATTCTTATGACTGGTTGTGCCTAAAACATTTGAAATAACATCCAGTCTGGAGAAAGATGGATGTCCAAGCCTCTTGTGCCATGTACTCACATCAACGACTGCATTCACTGCAACTGATGAATCTGAATTCGGAACATCTAGCACAAAGAGGTTTCCAATCCTTCTATCCTGACCAATCGTCAATGCCCTGGTATGATCCTGAATTGCACAAGAAGTAGAGTCAAAGATCACACGAGAACCAAGATCAGTAGTCAAAGAACTTATACTGATGAGATTCAATCTGAATTCTGGTATATATAAAACATTTTGGAGAGTAATGTTTTCATTTATCTTTATAGTCCCCACACCACTTATTTTAACTGTGGATCCTGTTGGTAAATTCACACAGCTAACCAACAGAAGTATCCATTGATATAAAATCATTCTTATTCTGTGCCACATGATGTGTTGCTCCAGAATCAATCACCCAAGTTTGAGATGATAATGTGTGTTGAGAGACTGTCAATATTCCAACAAAAATATAAGTGGAAGGTGAGAATATAATACCAGAAACATTCGCATTAGACTGAGAAGTACTAGCTTCATTAGTCTGATTAATAGATTGATTTTGCAAAGTTGAACTGAAGAGAGCTATAAACTGTTGAATTTGATCTTTAGTAAGATTTCCAACGACATAGTTCCTTGTCGCAAATCTTGAATTTCTTAAGTTAAATTGAAAGTTCTTGGCAAATCACCCATATGAAATCTTCCTTACAAATCATTCCATATATCAGTAGCATCATTGAGACATAAGATACTACGATATATTTTTTGAGAAACGAGTGGGTGAATAAGTTGTTATATAGCCAAATCCACACCTAGATTCAGTCTAAAAGGTGTATAAAGGTTGTTTAGACATACTCTAATACACATAGCCTCCACTCAAGTCAACCAGAGCTCTCTTATGTTCATTCGGAGCAATCTTGGCAAAATCTCTTTCATGAAACGAGTGGGTGAATAACTTGTTGTATAGCCTAAATCCACACCTAGGTTCAATCTACAAAGTGTACGAAGGTTGTTTATATATACTCTAATATATATAGCCTCCACTCAAGTCAACCAGAGCTCTCTTATGTTTATTTGGAGCCATCTTGTCAAAATCTCTTTCCATGAAATGAATGGGTGAATAACTTGTTGTATAGCTTAAATCCACTCCTAAATTCAATCTACCAAGTGTATGAAGGTTTTTTAGACATACTCCAATACAAATAGCCTCCACTCAAGTCAACCAGACCTCTCATATGTTCATTCAGAGCCATCTTGCCAAAATCTCTTTTGCAATGAAACGAGTGGATGAATAATTTGTTCTATAGTCTAAATCCACACCTAGATTCAATTTACCAGGTGTATGATGGTTGTTTAGACATACTCCAATACAAATAGCCTCCACTCAAGTCAAACAGAGCTCTCCTATGTTCATTCAGAGCCATCTTGCCAAAATCACTTTGCATGAAACGAATGGGTGAATAACTTGTTGTATAGCCTAAATCCACACCTAGATTCAGTCTACAAGGTGTATAATGGTTGTTTAGACATACTCCAATACAAACAGTCTGCACTCAAGTCAACCAGAGCTCTCCTATGCTCATTCAGATCTATCTTACCAAAATCTCTTTGCATGAAAGAATGGATGAATAATTTGTTGTATAGCCTAAATCCACGCCTAGATTCAGTCTACAAGGTGTGTGCAGGTTGTTTAGACATACTCCAATACAAATAACCTCCACTCAAGTCAACTAGAGCTCTCTTATGTTCATTAGGAGACATCTTACCAAAATCTCTTTGCATGAAACGAATGGGTGAATAACTTGTTGTGGCCCTGTTCGTTTCCTCATCTGGATGCAGATGCAGATGTTAACATCTGAATGCAGATGTTAGATGTTGTTCGTTTATGTATTTGAGATTTGTATCTAAATACCACATCTGAATGCTATTTTGTTCGTTTTAGCATTTGTAATTATATCCAGATGCAACTAATAGAAATTTACTAAAAAGGACAATTTTTTACTAATAAACAATATCTAACTATTTAAATTATATAATTATTAATAATTGATAAATTATCGTTTATACGATAATTTTATTT
>KE156898.1:26312-70277 GCA_000411055.1 Leavenworthia alabamica
CAAACAAGTTACACATTTTGATCAATAAGCTAACCTATTCAAAACTGGAAAAAATTGAGGAAGAAGGGACTTACATTGTTTAAGGGAAGACCAAGCAGCCATAGCAGCATTCTTCTCTGCTTGCTTCTTATTCTTAGCTTGATCTCCGGTGAATGTGATCCCAGCCAATTCTACAATACAAGGCTCAGGCATTGAACTTGAAGTTTCTTTTGCCACTGTTGCCAAGAAGAAACATAAAAGATCAAACAAACAAGTTACACATTTTGATCAATAAGCTAACCTATTCAAAACTGGAAAAAATTGAGGAAGAAGGGACTTACATTGTTTAAGGGAAGACCAAGCAGCCATAGCAGCATTCTTCTCTGCTTGCTTCTTATTCTTAGCTTGATCTCCGGTGAATGTGATCCCAGCCAATTCTACAATACAAGTAAACACAGGTTGATGACCAAGTCCAGACCTGAATGTTGTGTATCTCGGTAAAGGAGCTCCCACTCTTTGAGCTATTTCTTGCAACAGATTCTTATACACGCCAGTCTCATCCTACACACACCAGCACAAGTATCATCCATCATAACCAAAATGCATCCAAATCAAAACACAGTAATAACCAATCAAACGATCCAGAAACCCAAATCCCTAACAAGCTAGTCAGAGATCTCAGCTCCAACCACACACTAAACCCGAAAGAGCTAAAGAGAAAGAGAAGTGAAGGAAACAAACCAAGATCCTGGAAGCAAGAGAGTGAGAAGGAGCACGATTAGAGAGTGCATTGAGAGAAACTTCAGCAGCAGAGTGTTCAGCTTGACGAAGAGTAGAACAATACTGAGGACTCTCAAAGATCTCTCCATTGAAATTAACAGTAGCTTTAAATCTCGGCGCATGGTCTGGACCTTCTCTAATACAAGTATAAGAAGGAAGACCAAAGCAGCTTCTTTGAGCTAACTCCTGTAACTGGTTCTTGTACATTTTCTTCAATTTCGAACCAAAAAAAGTTCTGATTTTGGAGAGATCAAAGCTTTGTTTTTTTAGAGGGCTTTTCCCCTTTTTTTGCCTGCACCTCTTCGATTCATTGAGAATTTTATAGGGTGTGGTTTGGTTGGTGATTTAAGTAGCTTCGTTTGGTAGTGAAGGAGATTGAAGATGACGAATTCAAAGGGAATTTTAGGGTTTTTGGCTTTTGCAGAGAAGAGAGAGCGAGTGGGATTTTTGTAGTAATGAATTATTATATAATATAATTAATAATTAATTAATGGAGAATTTATTATCTGCTTTTATTGCTCCTCCTACTCAACCGAACGTTAGCCTGCATGGATGTGATATTTTTATTTTATTTTTATAAAAGTGTGTATGTATCGTATCCCAAATTAAATAACATTACATGAAAATGGTGAAAAATGTGAACAAAAAAACATTAAGCTTAGATTTCTGTAATCCAAAAAATTAAAGCCTGGAAAAAATTAACAAAAAACTATTTGACGGAGGATTCTAAAAAACCGATTTTAGTTTTAGTTTAAATTATAGTTTTTAGCTTTGTGGCCAACATTAACTTTAATTTTTTCATTTTTTTCTATTTTAATCTCCCAAAATTGATGAAGTTTGACTGATAAATATTATAGTTTTCATTAACATCTGGTCATACATACATGTTTTTAGTTATTGAAACACTAAATTTTTATTGATTTCAAAGAATTAATCTCATTTTAAACATGATATTTTTTTGTTAACATAAAAATCCAACATGTATTTAGCTCGTGGCACGACTCAAAAAATTCACAAAAAATAAATAATTAAATATAAACATATAATCATCATATGTAAAATATATTCTAGTATTTTATAAAAATTTGTAATAATAATTATTAGATTATTAAAAATTAGAAGTTCGATACTCTAATATGTGTGTTTTAAAAATAGAAGTAAAATATTTGACTGTTTTATAGGTATAGGAGATAATGGGTCGATTAATTTATAATGTGAATCCCAACTACTGTAGTAAGAAATTAAAGATTAAAAAAAATAGATACATCTCCTTCGTTTTTTATCTATTTATTTAATACTTCTCTTTCACATGTATCAATTTTAGATTTTAAATTTTATTTTAAAATAAATATTATTTTACATGTTTGATGCAAAATTTGGTTTAAAAATCAATTAATACCTTTATTGTTTTAATATAATAACCAACAGAATAAAAATATATGATATTAATGGAGGACAAGAAGTGATAAATTAATTATTTTCTTAATTATTGTGTAAAAAAATTAAACAATATTTAATTGTTAATAACTTAATATGTAAATATTAATTACACATGGATAATTAATGACGATATAAACCTTTTTACTTCGTGGTAGTGCATTTAAGAAGAGCATTAAATTAGAAGCATTATATTAACCCTTCTTCATGCGTAATGTCTATAGAAAATAAAATAAATTCAAAATATTTCACAAAAGCCATTGACACTAAAATTAATAAAACAATATTTAAACAAAGTTTAAAGATTAAACAAATTCAGACGAATCAGTGATTGTTTAACACTGTTTGTATTTAGAACTTAATTAACATTAAATTAAAATATAGGTGTTAAATTAACTCCATGTTTTTGTTAGAATTTTCATATGAAACAAAGATTTTTTAAGAGTTTAAATTTAGTGAATTTTAATTTATACTAATTAATGAAATAAACTATTGAGTCTCTTTCTTTTGATATATCAAATGAAAAATATTTAAACGTGAATGCAATTTATAAAAGCAAAT
Source organism: Leavenworthia alabamica (assembly GCA_000411055.1). Lineage (NCBI taxonomy): Eukaryota > Viridiplantae > Streptophyta > Magnoliopsida > Brassicales > Brassicaceae > Leavenworthia > Leavenworthia alabamica. Next base: position 29,070 of record KE156898.1, read on the forward strand.
CAAAAATTTATCAATATAATGGTTAACCATTTTTAAAGAAAACTTTTATTGATACAAAATCTTCAAATTAAAATCAAAATTATAGAACCAAAATAATACTTTAAATTAAATTTAAATATATTTAAAATTTATGATATTAATTATTTATTCATTTTCTATTTAAGAAAAACTAAAATCGAATTGAACAAAAATTTGTTTGTATTTAGGATTGTTCGTTGGATCAATTTAAATTTGTATATGCATGTTGAGATGAGATGCACGTTTAAAATATATGAATATTTGTGATTTTAGAAAATGAGACTAGGGATATTATATCTATATCTAAAAATTTAATATCCTCAAATACTGTTAACTAAATAAAAATTATTTTTATTAAACCATATTTCATTATTTACATTGATAATTCTTAGTAAGAATATTTCGACTTTATCAAAATTAACAAAGAATTTTTTATGTTTTTATCAAATTTAAAATTTGTTTTCTGCTAAAAATTATAAAAAATTAATTTCACTAAAGTTAGTAAAAAAATAAAAGAATTGTATAAAGAATATTTTTATGCAAAAAGTAAAATCATTTTTTTCCTAAAAAAATTAAGCATTTTTACTTTAAAAAAACACAAAAAATAATTTTTTTCCAAAAACTCTAAATATATAGAAACATATTTTCTCACCCAAAACTTAGAAATTTTTTTTTCACAAAAATGTATATACATATTTTCTGGCAAAATATTAAATTCAAACACTAAATTATTCAATCATAATCTCTAAATTAAAATTCTAAATCCTAAACAATAAAAAATAAAACTCTAATGTAAACTAATCCTAAAAAAAATATGAATTCTAAATAAATCTAAACACTATATACTCAATTTATATACTCTAATGAAACTCTAATCCTAATTTCTAAACTAAAAATCTAAATTCTAAATAAATTCAAACACTATATACTCAATTTTAAATTAAAAATATAATTTTTAATAAAATATATTATTTATGTTTAATTAAAAAATTAATGTAACTTTTGTTCAATTAATTAGAAATAATAGTGTTAGAAATTTTTTATCAATTTATTTTATTAGAAATGTTAATTGTTTATGAGTATCAGTATACTAAATCAACATTTGTTTCGTGTTAAAATGTTTTTAACGATAAAAATTAACTTTTTTATTATTTAATTATTATTTTTTAGTTGGAGATGCCAAATCCTCGTTTTCTCATGGCAGTTGTCGACGGGAACAAAAACTGAAAGATCTTCGACGGATATAAATTTTCAGATCTAATCGAAGATCGTTTTCAAATTTCTTCATTCTCGAAACAGAAGGAGGAAGAAGAAGAAGAAGAAGAAGAAGAACATGGAGCAGTTCATTGATAAGTTACCGCAAATGGATCTGATGCGATCTGAGAAGATGACGCTCGTTCAGCTTATCATTCCTGTCGAGTCTGCTCACCGTTGCATCACTTATCTCGGCGAACTCGGACTCTTACAGTTTCGCGACGTGAGTGTGTTAAACTCAGATCCGTCTTCTACTCTTTACAAATTAATCGAATCTATTGCTTTTTATTGTCGTTAGATGATTTGGAATCAGTGAGAAATTGAAATGTTTAATCTCACAATATTGGGGAAATTATATCTTTGATTCGTTTCTACTGATGCGAGTGAACACTCTTAGTGATGATGATCTTTAGGAATTGTTGATGTTCTGTGGAACTAGAATGAAATTAGTGAACTGAGATTTGGATATTGGTTCTTCCGCTCAAGTTTTACATTAGCTTATGTCTGCAATGTTGTAAATTCGATTGTAAATTCGAAGAAGCTGACACTCACTTGTTTTCGTTTCCTTGACAGCTTAATGCCGATAAAAGTCCCTTTCAGCGTACATTTGCTAGTCAGGTAACTACCTCAACGTTCTCTTTAACGTGAGGCTTTAAGCTCTGTTGTATATGGTTCAATAAAGATAATTCTCTTCTTTATTGATGTGGACTGGTGGGTAATTTTGGCTTGATATAAATGTATATATGAGGCTCAGTACAAATTTTGTAGATATTCCCGTGAAGAATTTATCCCCATGTGAGTGTCACCAATAAATTTAATGGTGGTTCTTTAACTTTGTTTCAAAATTTTCATAATATGTGGTTTCTTAGTCATATGATTTCTCTTTTACATAGTTTAAATGTTCTTGTACAGTTTAGAATTCTGCAGTGTTCAAGCTGAATTATCCCCAAAATTTTAGGGCTGGGCATTATTTAAATGCTGCACTAAAATGTGCTTTCCCGTAGTACTACTTTGACATGATACAATCATACAAACACTTATAAACGATAATTATTTTCGATATCGTGCGGTATGTTGTGAAAATTCATCAGGCTCTTAGAGCTTCTTTGCTTATGCAAATTCTTGGGGGCTTTTAACAGGTAAAACGATGTGGTGAGATGTCAAGGAAGCTGCGCTTTTTTAAAGATCAAATTGATAAAGCTGGTCTAAGATGTTCACCACGCCTTGAATTAGAACCGGACATTGAGCTTGGAGACTTAGAGGTCAGAATTCAATAGTTCAGTTCTGTTTTGGCTGAAAAGTCTTTTCTGGATGCCCCTTTTATTGGAGGATGTGGCTTGCTCTTTTATTACACTTGTATTTTTCTTTGTATATTAAAATTGGTTTCTTCGACAGAGACAACTTGCTGATCACGAGCATGAGGTTCTGGAAATGAATTCAAACAGTGAAAAGCTTCGNGAATTAGAACCGGACATTGAGCTTGGAGACTTAGAGGTCAGAATTCAATAGTTCAGTTCTGTTTTGGCTGAAAAGTCTTTTCTGGATGCCCCTTTTATTGGAGGATGTGGCTTGCTCTTTTATTACACTTGTATTTTTCTTTGTATATTAAAATTGGTTTCTTCGACAGAGACAACTTGCTGATCACGAGCATGAGGTTCTGGAAATGAATTCAAACAGTGAAAAGCTTCGGCAGACATATAACGAACTTCTTGAATTCAAGATAGTTCTTCAAAAGGTAGGTGTATTCGCCTTTGATTTTCAGATTTGTATCCAGTAATTGGGAAATGATTCGACTTTTTTTCTGGTTTTCTCCCTCCAAACTACTTCAAATTTCTTGATCAGTTGACAAGGTTATATAGCACAGTAGCTGTTGTTCAGTTTTCGTCCAACTTTTACTTGCTAAGATCTGTGCTCATTTTCCTCTGTTTATGCTTAATTTTCTCATAAATTGCTTTTTCTAACTTCTTTTCAGGCAAGTGGTTACCTTGTCTCAAGTAATGCTCATGCAATTGGAGATGAAACAGAACTACATGAAAGCACCTACTCAAGTAACGGTTTTATTGAGACTTCCTCTTTACTTGAGCAGGTGATTGCATGTCGAAGTTTCCATTTTATTATTGTAACTTGGAATCTCATAAATATCTTTACTAAGGTAACAATTATTGTATTCGCAGGAAATGAATCCTGGACCCTCTAATCAATCAGGATTGAGATTTATTAGTGGAATCATTAACAAAGACAAACTTCTTAGGTTTGAAAGAATGTTGTTCCGAGCAACAAGAGGCAACATGCTTTTCAACCAAACACCCTCTGATGAGGAGATCATGGATCCTTCAACATCAGAAATGGTAATATCCATCTCTTGAATTTTCACACAGCATAATATTTTATCTTCATAATAGTCATATGCCAGTTCACTGAGATGCTTATTTACTAACTGATTTTGTTCTTGTAGGTGGAGAAAGTCGTATTTGTGGTATTCTTTTCTGGGGAGCAAGCAAGGACAAAAATATTAAAAATCTGTGAAGCATTTGGTGCAAATTGCTACCCTGTCCCTGAGGATACAACAAAGCAGAGGCAGCTTACAAGAGAAGTAAGTTGGATATTCAAAACTTGTTCTTCTTATCTCTATCCAGAGAGTTGCACTATATTTCTAAAATATTTCAAAATATTTCTATGCGTTCCATTCTGGAAATTTGATTTCATCTAGTTCAAATGTCTTATACTGATCAGTAGTGCCAGTAATTATTAGTTAATGCATCACACTATGTTGTTCCTAAAATGGCAATGTATATGGTGTATAGGTTTTATCCCGACTTTCTGATCTGGAAGCCACTTTAGATGCTGGTACTCGCCATCGGAATAGTGCCCTAAATTCTGTTGGCTACAGCTTGACAAAATGGATGACCATGGTAAAAATTAGCATTTGCATTTAGTTCCTTTTTTCCCTTAATTATCTCGGGTTAAGTATATGGGGGATTGTATGGTCCATACAATGTGGTACAGCCATGATTTTAGCTGGCCTTTTCCTCTTAGGTTCGGAGAGAAAAAGCTGTTTATGATACTCTGAATATGCTAAATTTTGATGTAACCAAGAAATGCCTTGTTGGTGAAGGTTGGTGCCCCACATTTGCAAAGACCCAGGTATACAACGTTTTGATCCCTTTTACATAGCCAACTATCATTTCCAGGCAAGTTCATTTCATCAACAACTTATGCGCAGATTCATGAGGTCCTCCAGCGAGCCACTTTTGACAGCAATTCACAGGTGGGCGTTATATTTCATGTAATGCAAGCAATAGAATCACCTCCCACCTATTTCAGAACGAACAAACTCACAAATGCCTTCCAAGAGATTATTGATGCTTACGGGTTAGTTCCACTTTCGAACATTACTTGGTACTATTGTAATGTACCATAAGCTCGGAAAAAACTCATCAGTTAGATGCAACTACTTGGTCTCGTGTTTCCCTCATCCTACATACACGATTTTAGAATAACTAGCTTCTATCTAACGATGCTGAAATGTCTTCATTCATTTCTTCTTAATCAAGTTATTATGTTGATTACATATGCCAGTTTATTTCCGCTGATCACCATTTCATGTATGTTTGACTTGATGCTGAATTGGCAGTGTTGCGAGATATCAAGAGGCAAACCCTGCAGTTTATTCAGTTGTCACATATCCCTTTTTGTTTGCTGTTATGTTTGGGGATTGGGGTCATGGTCTATGCTTGCTGCTAGGAGCATTATATCTTCTTGCTCGTGAAAGAAAGCTGAGTACGCAGGTATGATTGGCACCCAATTTTTTTTTATTAGTTGAACAAGTGACGATATGGGCTTTGAGCATTCAATGCTTACCTCTCAAATTGAATTAAACATTCATAACATAGAGTTCTGTATTGTTTCATTTAATGGCTGATGAAAATTGTGTACCTTTTATTTTTAATTAAGCTACAACAATACTATGTTGCAACTTCTTGTGCTCTCAGGGGATTATTGCTTTTTTTTTGAATTAGAGAGATGGTAGTTTTCAGTTATTTAGTATTGGTATTAGAATTTATGGCGAAAGGCACTTAGTTTACCTTTTCACTCTAGTAAAAAAGTTAAAACTTGAGAAAAAAGAAACTTTTGTGATGTGAATATCATTGACCTTGTGTGAAACTTCTACCTAAGTTGTATGATTGTTCTGTGTCTCATCTTTACCAGAAACTTGGAAGCTTTATGGAGATGCTCTTTGGAGGCCGCTATGTAATCTTACTAATGGCACTTTTTTCAATATATTGTGGGCTTATCTACAATGAGTTCTTCTCTGTTCCTTTTCACATCTTTGGTGGTTCAGCTTACAAATGCAGAGATACTACTTGTAGGTACGTATTATGTCTGAATATATGGTCTCTTTAGTAAGTATTCATACATTTTATCATTTATTAGTATCCTATTTGTTGCTGATATGCATATTACTGTTTATGCAGCGATGCTCACACGGTTGGTTTAATCAAGTACCGTGATCCATACCCTTTCGGCGTAGATCCTAGTTGGCGTGGAAGTCGTACGGAACTGCCTTACCTAAACTCTCTCAAGATGAAGATGTCTATTCTGCTGGGAATTGCACAGATGAATCTGGGACTAATATTAAGTTTCTTCAATGCTCGGTTCTTCGGCTCTTCACTGGATATAAGGTTTGTCAACATTTTTACTTTATCCTTCTGATGTTTTTAAAACCACTGGGATTGCTTATGTCGTTTTGTTCTGTGTCATCAGGTATCAGTTTATACCCCAGATGATATTTCTTAACAGCTTATTCGGTTACCTTTCACTGCTCATCATCATCAAGTGGTGCACTGGTTCTCAAGCAGACTTGTATCATGTAATGATCTACATGTTTCTGAGTCCTACCGAAGAACTTGGTGATAATGAATTGTTCTGGGGCCAGCGTCCACTTCAGGCACAAGTTCCTCCTTTTTTTATACAAAGCTACATTGTTTCTTTGTTCTATCCTTACTCCTCTTGTCACTCACACAAGAAAATACAATATTCCACAGATTATGTTATTGCTTCTTGCATTCATCGCTGTACCATGGATGCTTTTTCCGAAACCTTTTGCCCTCAGGAAGATTCACATGGAGGTAAAGGCTTTCACTGCATCTGTTTTTTCAACTATTCGTTTTTTTACTGTTTGGCTTATCAAAGGGATGTAATGTTTTTTCTTCTAGAGATTTCAAGGTCGTACTTATGGGGTTCTTGGTTCTTCAGAAGTGGATCTAGATGTAGAACCAGACTCTGCTAGAGGAGGAGGCCATCATGAAGAAGAGTTTAATTTCAGCGAGATTTTTGTACATCAATTGATTCACTCCATAGAGTTCGTACTAGGTTCAGTTTCTAACACAGCATCTTACCTTCGTCTTTGGGCTCTTAGGTATATTTGTTCCGCTTTTTACAGAACTAAACCAATTACTCTATTTGGTTTCTAATATAAAATCTTTTAACATTACAGTTTGGCTCATTCGGAATTATCAACAGTCTTCTATGAGAAAGTTCTTCTTCTTGCATGGGGGTAAGTAGTTTTTAAGTTTTTACAAGTGTAAACTGAACTTTCTAACTTTTTTTTTTAAAACAGGTATGAAAACATATTGGTGAAGTTAATAGGAGTAGTAGTGTTTGCGTTTGCAACAGCGTTTATACTACTAATGATGGAAACACTAAGTGCATTTCTACATGCACTACGTCTTCACTGGGTTGAATTCATGGGGAAGTTCTTCAATGGAGATGGTTACAAATTCAAACCATTCTCTTTTGCATTAATCTCAGATGATGATGAATAAAATCCTCAGCCATTTATACATTCATCCCAGTTTCCTTTATCTTCTCCACAACTATATATAGAAGAAACTCATTATACGGTAACCTCCTCTGCTTTGGTCTCTCTTTTTGAATCTTTTAAATTGGTATTGTTGTGTCGTAAGTAGTTTATTGTCAGAAGTGAACAAAAATCATTTTTCTTTTTTTTTCCCGAGATTTTCCAGTTTTTATTTTCGTAGTATACATATATATATACATCCCTGTCATGGATTTTTTGAAGGCGAGAATATAAATGTTGGCAATCATTTACACTTTTATAAACATTATAAAACAATGTGAGATGGGTTTGTTAGTATACTATTACACCAACTAAAATCATATAATTAAATGCAGATATTTATGGAATTGAGAAGTCACCTCTTAGATTCAGATATAATAATGTAAATATGTTTTATGAATTGGACCCATTATGTTTCTCAATCGTCTCACGTTGTTTCATTTTGTGCCACTAAAAAAAATACAATAGTTTATAATAAGGAGTCTCCGACAATGTAGGTCACCCATAAATATTTATTTGCTTTTATTATGCCTTTGTTGCCTTGTTACTGCTGACTACCATGTATATGATGTACCCTACGCAATTCCAAAATTATTAAATAAACAAAATGTTATACATCATTGTATTTCGTGTTCATTATAATAAACTATTCATCGTATTTAATTTGATAGAAACAATATTATATCTTTTATATGGCTCCAATTTGTTTAGAGAACGTCCACATAAGGTAGGTCTAATTATGACATCCATATTTCACGGTCTATATAGTAAATAATACTATAGAAGCACTATTTTAGATTTCTAATAATCTTATGTTACATAGAATCGGAACCGATTGGTTCAGAAAAACAATTTTCCTAAAAAAGATAGGAATCACATTAAATATATTATATATGTATATATATACATACAACATAAAGCATATATCATGTTAAAACAAATATATTTTAATAATGAATTTAATATGATTTAAAAATATAACTTATTTTAAATTTTTATAAAGTATAACACTTAGGCTGCTTGTTGAAACATTTTTCAGTATTTTCACTTTCATCAACCCTATCAACACACAAATATCTATAATTCTAGTTCATCAAAATAAAGATTTGAAAACATTTTACATTTTAATTTATACTTATTGTTTATTTTTATTCACTAGAATTTTAATTAAATTTTATTCTTAACTTTTTGAATTTTAAATTTTATCAAAAAAATCTTACTAAAATAGATTACAAAACAGCTTATAAGCTTATAAAATAAAATAAAAAAATTATATTCATACTTTTTTATTATTCTAATAAATATAATTCTTAAATAAGGATTCAGTTAAAAATTAATTTCTTAAAAAATATCCGAATATATGTATAAATTTGGACTTACAATTTTAGTTTTTTATAACTTATATAAATATTTATAATTTATAAGTGACATATATAATGGATAATTTTTCAAAACTTTTATACTTTTAATTAAAAGAATTTGAACAATGTTTACAAATAATGTTAGACGTCTGTGATAATTATTTGGCACTAAAATTGTGCTTAGTTTTGGACAACTCTTAAGAGCCAATATTTTTTATAAGATTGAAGCCAAACATTATTAGAGGATGATAAAAGTCAAAAATGTGTGTTTGGTGTTAGATTTGTATTTAAATCTGATGATGCCGACATTTTATATGGAGAAAAAAACATTGTCATTACTCATAATATATTTTTCTGTTTTAAATTAAATGTATTTCAAAACATTTACACAATAATTAAAAAATAATGATTTTGTTTTCACTCACTAATATATTACTATAATTTATTTTTGCTAAAGACACTAAACACCAAATATCTTGTATAATTTTCTATATAAAATATTTATCTCTAATAACAGTACTTGAATTAATACATAATTTTATATATTAATAATATATTTTGTTTAATTTTCTATGTGAGCTATTTATCCTTAATATATATTGTCATCAGATAATATTTATCCATAATATATATTGACATTAGAGAATAAATGGGTTATAGATATAGGCATTAACCACACATGACATGAATAAGTATTTTCTGACAACAAATCTACTTATATTTGATTCATTGTAGAGAGTCACTAACTGTAATATTGGCAGTTGCCATGTGTAGTGTACATAAATAGTTAGGTTTGGGGTTGAAATTTTAAAAATAAAAAAAATACAGTTATTATAAATTAAATAATGTAAAAATATTTTAAAATTTTCCGTGTACGTGTAAATGGAATCGTCCGTCGTGATTTCGTATTGCAGAAAATTTTTGTCCATCATAAGAGATGTTGTATTTGTAGAACTGTATATCGAAAATCCGAATATTACGGAGAGAGTTTATCCATTATAGAGATGTCGTATATGCAAAACCGTCTCTCAAAAAATATTTATAAAAATATAAATTATTTTCATATTCATAAATATTTGTAATACTAATAATATGATAAATGATAAAAAAAATAGACTTGCTCATATGCTCACATATCTAAATAATGTGTATTATTAAATTAATAATCTATCTAAATTAAGTTACACATGATATTAGTTTATATATATGCTTAAAATCAAATTTTTTGTTATCCAAAACATAATCGAACCAACATAAAATTGTTCTTACATGTCTTTGAAAAAGGTCTCGACCGATTTATCCTTTTAATAATGTTTTGAATCACATGAATACATTTATCTTTAAAATATTATTAGGTCACAAAAAAACTATTAGGTCAAATAAATATCAACTGAAGATGGTAATATTTCTAATTATTCTAAAAGAAAAATTAATAATAAGTTTAAAGAAACATGTGAGTTCACTGAATACTGAAAAAGTCAGTCAGTATCAAGAAAAGATTACTGATAAAGGCATAGGATACGAGTTATAGGAAAGCACCATTTTTGGATTATTATGAATAATAATTTAGTTTCTTAAGACATCAATCACATCTTACTAAATCATCATTACATTACCCTAAATGGTAGATAGAGTTAGAGATTTGATTTGACAGAACAAGAGATTGGAATCTCTTATTTTTGCTTTTACTTTAACATTTGGAATAACAACTACATATACATATCTTAAAAAAATTACATGACTAACACAATATATTATAAAACAATGGAGTAATTACATCAAAATCAATCATTTTAATATAGTTTTTATGTCTCTATCTAAATTAATGTTGTTGACAAAGAAAGAACACTATTGATGAAGAAAAAATTATAGACAAATACAGTGAAATGCATTAAAAATATATTGCTTTAACAAAGTACGAAAAATTATATGTAAAATATTTTTAACAATACAACAAAAAAATTATTTGAAATAAATATCTCCTAGCTATTTATAAGCCAATCCCTATTTAGTTTATATACAAATCTGTCTATGCATAGAATAATTTGCTCTTTTTTTAGTTTAATTAATAAAAAAATAGCATCTTCTAATCCTTTCCAAAAAAGTTATAAGTATACACTCTTTACATAGTTATGTTACTATATTTGACATGTTACATCATAATAAATATATATTTGGTTATATGCGAATATGTATACAAATAGGTTGGTAATGTTCTTTTGCCAAACCCTTTGGTGTTTTGAAGAGGCAGCCAAAATTGTCACATCCTATCACTATCACTCTCTTTACTATTCTTTTCAACAGTATATTAATTATATTATTAAATATAAAACCACATAATGAGAAAACATAATTTATAATTTTATTATTTATTTACAAAATGTACTTTTTTAACATTCAAGAATCCTCTCTTACCAAGAAAACAAGGGTATCACATTTTTAACATAAATGACCATATTATATGATAACAACACACATTTTTACCTTTTAGTTGATATAACACGACCCAAATTTGATATTTCTTTTAAGTTAAAAAAAACACATGTTCTCATCTGAATTTGGAAATGCTACAAAACTCTCAAACCCTTTTACAAGTTAAGGTAGTGGATAAAAGTAACTACGTGAAGCATTGTCATTGAGAGGTTCTTGTCGGAAATGTGAGAATCCTGATGATGCTGCTGCAACTGAGAACAATACTGGTGGTTGTGATCCCGGTGGCTGTGGTCTCACGGCGCTTATTTGGCCCGGTCTTTGCCATCCCCAGTTACTCATCATCCCTTCAGCTTCACTTCTATTTTCTATTGCTCTTCCCTAAGAAAACCAAACACATAACAACATTATGTCATTGTCTAGGTTTTGCCTAATTGCATTCATATTCTATCTTTTTACCTCTATAGGATTATTATAACTTGGACATGATCCATTCCAATATACGCGATGATCCGAGGATCCATAAGGGATAGATGTATTCACAGGCTTCCCCATGAATTCATTATTGACCTATAGTTTTGTTATAAAGACAATAAGAAACTTGGATTCACTAGAGATTGATATTGAAATGTTAGTTACCCTCAAGCTAATTCCATGTTGAGTTTCATAAGTATTAGAAGGGAAGTGTAAGCGCCTCGGGTTTCGCGAAGAAAGCGAGATTCCTAAGTTGAGATCGAGTTTGTCCTGACAACCTTCATAAACTAAAACAATCAAGAACCGTTTTAAAGATTGCGAAAACAAAGTTTCAAATGTCATTATACCTTCCTTATTGGACTCAGAGTTAATCTCACTTTGGTATGAACTCATCTCAAAGTTAGTAACTGCTTCCCTACCATTAGAATTGATCACAAGATTCAATTATTAACTCTTTTATTAATGTTTTCAGACCAAAGACAATAGAGTTACTCACTTTTTACCAAGAAACTGTCCCATCCTAGCTTCCCATCTACCACATTTGTGTAATGTGACTCCTCTATACTTTGAACTTCCTCTTGAGAAACCTGTGCTTTGACGACGAAGTATATGTACAAACTCTTCTTTACTCAAGTTTTGTACCTGTTTGAGGATTAAACAAGTAAAAAACTAAAGAAACGGTTGAAGTATGCATATACTAAAAAACTATATTTATTATATCAAAACCTGTTTCATATCTTCTTCGTAATCGCTGAGAGTAAAGTTGATATCAGCATCAACACCTCTAAATTTGATAGCAGCTCTATCATAAGCTCTATATAATGCAAAAGAAACATTTATTAAAAAATATAAATTATTTGAATAATGCAGAAATAAAGCTTAAGAATAATCTAAAACAATACCTAGCTGCCGCATGAGCAGTGTCAAAACCACCTAAATTGCAGAAAAATAAAAGTGTTATAAATTTTTATTTAAACTTGTAACAACAATAATGAAATTATTTAATAAAAACTTAATAAATATAATTAATTAGTTACCTAAATAAACTTGTTTACCACAATCCCTGAAAAAACATAAAAACCAAACAAGAGTTTGTGATCAGTTTAGTTACAGTTTGGTCTGAATAATAACAAAAGAAACTATAATAAAAATATAATTTACCAAATATGTGATTCCCAACGACCAGTTCTTCTATAGAACGTAACACCTCTATACTGAGAGCTTCTCGATCTTGGTCCTCTCCTACTCTTTTTAACCTGAGCCGGAACCGGCGCCGGAGCTAAAACTGGAGCCACCAGTTTCGCTTCTCCATCACCAAGACGATCAAAAGAAAGATCCATCCAGCTTCTAGAGCTAGATCCTTCAACATCTCGTAGATGTCCACAATCTCCAGCCACCGGGAAAAAATCCTTAGTAACGCCGGCGATGGAGGTAGACACCGGACATTCATCTCCTCCGTTACAACTTCCGACCTTTAAAATATCGAAACTAAGAGTAAAGTCACGAGTAGAGCAAGAGTCTTCGTCTCCATCAGCATTGATTACAGACGACGTTGATGTTCCTGACTCTTCAATTTGATTCCCGGCGGAACCCTCTGAAGTTTTCAGGTGTATGTCGTATGAGTCGCCGTACTGAGTTGACTCGGGAGAGTTAGCGTTAAGATCAAGATCCAACATCTTAACCGGAGAGTTAGCGTTAAGAAGGTTATAGATATTTTCTTACAATAGTGGATGATTGTACTAGAGTCACATGGATTTATATGATGAAAAATAAAGCTCAAGTTTCCAACATGTTTCCAAATTTTATTAAACAAATTGCTACTCAGTATGATGCTAAAATCAAATCAATAAGAACCGATAATGCTCCAGAACTATCTTTTTCGGATTTACTCAAAGAACATGGCATCATACATTATTTTTCATGTGCTTATACTCCACAACAGAATTCTGTAGTGGAGAGAAAGCATCAACACTTATTGAACATTGCTAGAGCTTTATTATTTCAGTCTAATGTTCCTATAGTATATTGGAGTGACTGTGTGCTTATAGCAGCTTTTTTAATAAATAGAACTCCATCTCCTTTGTTAGATAATGTCACTCCATATGAAAAACTATTACAGAAATCTCCGGACTATAAATCACTTAGAAATTTTGGTTGTTTGTGTTATGCAAGTACATTGCTAAAAGATAGATCAAAATTTACTCCTCGTGCATCTCCATGTGTCTTCTTAGGTTACCCCTCAGGTTATAAAGGTTACAAAGTCCTAGATATTGATACTAGAGTAGTTTCTATTACTAGGAATGTTATTTTTTATGAAGATCAATTTCCATTTCAAACAAGTGCTTTTGTTGATACTGGTTTATTTTCCAATCATGTTTTACCTTGTTTGAGTCTCTCTGTTCCAAATATTTTAGAACCCATATCTGACATGCATACCATTCTTCCTGCTAATGTTTTACATATACCTGATCATACATCATCTGCATCTGTCAGCCAACATGTTGAACATTCCCCATCTCTCGTTCAGCATCCTTCTAATACTTCATCTCTATCTGGTCATTTTGATTCTCATGCATCATCATCTCATGCTAATTCTGGTAGTGAGGATCCTGTTATACCAGATATGAATAATAATACTTTGAACAATGATAGACCTAGGAGACAGACTAGAGCTCCGAGCTACTTATCTGATTATCATTGTGCATTGACCCAACTTTTACCAACTTTACCACCTAATCATACTACACCTTACCCAATTTCATCTGTGATTTCTTATAATCGTTTTTCTCAGCCATATTGTGCTTCCATTTTATCATACTCCTTAGAAACAGAACCAAAAACTTTTAAACAAGCTATGATGTCTGAGAAGTGGACTGGTGCTCTCAACGAGGAACTTGGTGCTATGGAAGAAACCAGAACATGGAGTATTTGCTCTTTGCCAGAGGGTAAGAATGTGGTTGGCTGTAAGTGGGTTTTTACTATCAAATATAATTCAGATGGCACAATTGAAAGGTATAAAGCTAGGTTGGTAGCAAAAGGTTACACACAACAGGAAGGGGTTGATTTTAATGAAACTTTCTCACCTGTAGTAAAGCTAACAAGTGTAAAGTTAATGTTAGGATTGGCAGCAAAATGTGGCTGGGTTTTGAGTCAGATGGATGTTTCCAATGCATTTCTCCACAGTGACTTAGAAGAAGAGATATATATGAGTTTACCTCAAGGTTACACACCAGCTCCGGGTACTATTCTTCCTCCTAATGCTGTTTGTCGTTTACATAAGTCCATTTATGGTTTGAAACAAGCATCTAGGCAATGGAACAAATTGATCACATCTGTTCTGGTTTCTGATGGTTATATACAATCTAAATCTGACACTTCTCTGTTCATCAAATTTACAACCAAAAGCTTTATTGCTGTTTTGGTTTATGTTGATGATATTGCCATTGCTAGCAATAATGATGAAGATTTGGCTGCTTTAAAGACATTATTACATAGGTCTTTTAAGATCAAAGATTTAGGTCCTTTAAGATTTTTCTTGGGATTGGAAATTGCTAGAACTTCAAAAGGTATTTCAGTTTGTCAAAAGAAATATACAATGGATCTCTTGGAAGATGCAGGTCTTTTGGCATGCAAACCTAGTAATGTACCTATGGATCCATATGTCAAGTTGAGTAAAGATACAGGAACACCATTAGAATGTCCCAGACCTTACAGAGAATTGATTGGAAGACTATTGTATCTGACTATCACAAGGCCAGATATTACTTATGCAGTTCACAAACTCAGTCAATACTTACAGTTTCCTACTGACATACACTTACAAGCTGCACATCGGATTCTTAAATATCTCAAAGGCAATCCAGGACAAGGTTTATTCTACTCTGCTTCTACAGATTTATGTCTTAATGCTTTTGCTGATGCTGATTGGGGTTCCTGCCCTGATACTAGAAGATCTATCACTGGTTATTGTATTTTTTTGGGTGATTCTCTGATTAGTTGGAAAGCTCGGAAGCAGCAAACTGTGAGCCACAGTAGTACTGAAGCTGAATATAGAAGTCTATCTGAGGCTTCTAAGGAGATTGTTTGGTTACAACAGTTGTTGAAGGATTTTCACATTGATGTCACCAACACGGCAAAACTTTTCTGTGATAATAAGTCTGCCATCTACATAGCTACAAATCCGGTCTTTCACGAACGTACCAAGCACATTGAGATTGATTGTCACTCAGTTCGAGACTTGATCAACGATGGTGTCATCAAAACAATTCATATCAAAACGGAGAACCAACTTGCTGACATACTGACTAAACCATTACATTCTGGTCCCTTTCACTCACTCCTTAGCAGGTTCTCATTATCAAGCCTTTACTCTCCTTCACCAGGATAGTTTTCGGCTTGAGGGGGGGTATCAGAGTATATTTTGCTCTGTGTATGTTAGCACAGTTAGTTAAAGTTTGGTGTATGTTAATAGTTAGTTTAGTGTATGTTAGCATATAGACTTAGTCTTAATCATGTATATAATGAGGTTCAGTTGTATAATTAAGATTTAGGAGAATAAAAGTTTGTTACAGACTCAACTATCGCTCTCTCTCTTCTTCGTCTCTTTTACCTCAAATCACTTCATCTTCTTCTCTAATATTGAGATAATTCAGAAACTTGATAAACTTCAACGGTTTAAGTTACAATCAAGATTAAAATCGATAACTCTAATATTTAAATGATCACATAAAACTCCGTCAATAACCACAAAACGATCGGAAAAAAAAGATGATCGGAGTTTTTTTTCAGGCTGAAACGACGGCAAGAGAGGAAGAAGATAAATTTATCTATAAAGAAGGTGTTGAAGTTTGATCGCCGGAAAGATACCGCCNGAGACGTGTGAGGGAACATTTTCAGATACATTTTTAGAGGACAATCATAATTTATAATAAATCAATTTTTTTCCTATAATAAATTTTGTTTTCTATAACTAAATTGATAATAATAATAATATGTACATAATATAATAATTCTATGATAAATTAATATAATATTGTTGGTCCTTTTTTGGCAGTAGTGCACCTGCTATGCTGTCATACACTTTTTTTGGTACGCACTGCTTTTGGTCAATGCTTTGATTTATATGTTAGTACAGTTTTTAGAATAATTCTAGTAGATAATTTATAACCAATAAAAATCAAAATATAAAAGAAGCAGCCACCTCCAAAAAGAGAACACTAGAGTTTTTTGAGTTATTTATAAGGATTCTTCTAAATTCGAAAAATAAAAGAAGATAAAAGCAAGAATAAGGAAGATATTTTTGTTTAGAAGTAAAATAAATGGTTTTTTAAAAAATTGTATATATGATTTAATGTATCTATATATTAGAATTAGTTAAGAAATTTGAATTTCAGATAACATAATTATTGTAAATTAAATAATATAAAAAAATTTCAAAAATTATAACGTACGTAATAAAATTATATCGTGCAAGAAAAAAATATTTTTTTGTTATAAAAATATATTATATACATAAATGCATATAAAAATTTTATATTCTAATAATAATGATGTAATAAACAAAAAAATATTGCTATCTATAATTATATTATTAAATTTAAAAGATATGTTGTGAACTGATTGGATATATTTTTATTGGTTCTTTTTGTTTGTATGCCTTGACTGCAAAAGGGAGTTTAATAGTCATATTAACAAGAATAGTAATTAGCGCCTCTAAATATTATTATTTCCTATGTTTTAATTTTAATATAGTTTTAAGTTATATAATTTTTATTTACTTTATTTATTTTTTTATATTTTTAATATTGATGTTTTATCAAATTTCTAGTTTTTTCTTTACAAAACAGAAAAAAATTAATATAACTCATGCCCTATCATAATTTTAGTTGTTTACTCTTTAATTCGTCTCCTACTAGAAGCCATTAACTTAATGTCTATTATGTTCTTTCACTGCTTCTGTTTCATATTAAATATTTTTTTATATAATTTTAAATTACAGTAAGTGGTATTTTAAAAAACAATTTTTTTTGTATCTCTACTATTTTAGTATATTAAACAATAAGATTAAATCATATAAACTACTTACAAACAAATTATTTGTTAAAAAAGGATTTTTTAAAAAATATGATTTAAATCGAACCCCAGAACATGTGTAGAAACCATAGATCTTTAAACCAATAGGCAAGGCTCCTTGGTGTTTATATAACTAATATTCATGATAGGGGCCATAGGGGTAGTAATGTGGTAATGTACCTTGCCGACACGGAAATATGCAAGTGGCTAACTAAAACGTTTTTTTTTTATAGAAAATACATAAGAAAAAAATATGTTTAATTTGTTTAAATGTTCAAAAAAATATATACGTTAATTTATTACTAATAATGATATTTCTAGGATGTGAATTCTGGAAATATATGTTTACTAATAAGATTTTAAATGGATTTTAAGTCTCTGAATTAGCTTTTTTGGATTTTATTTGAAAATATAATAAATATATCTATATATGGCAAATCAAAATAAAACTATGATTCGAAAAATGAGGCAGGTGGTCTAAATCTTTGACCTAAAAAAATATATGTTTACCAATAAAATCTAAAACATGTAAATTTTTATTTTGTTACATTGGAAAAGCCAAAATGTAAACACGCATTTCCCTAAAGAGCCTCCCAAATTAGTTGGCTCCCATGATTTTGACATTTTCTCTATCATTGTGTATCCCATTCACATCCCAACCCAACATTGTTATATATTTTATAATTCTTAAATAAACTATTGTTACATTTCTAGGACAGTAGTATCCTCAAAAGGGTACGAACACTATACAATAAAGTTTTTATTATAATGTTTTCACCATCTTGGCCATGATGATAAGTGGTCTACATTCAAAGAAAAGAAGAAATGAATCATATTAATAAAACTTACCAAGAAAAGAAGAAGTTAATCATCATTTTGTGTTTTTATAAATAAGTGAATAAAACAGAGAAATTATTAGAAAAAAAAAGAAAGTAGAAACATTTTTAGCCCATTAATTAAGGATTTAAAAGTTTTTACATAAGATTTTGAACTGTATTTATTGTAAATTAACTAAAATAAAAAAATTTCAAAAATTTTAGTGTGCGTAAATAGAATTGTGAGTTGTGGTTTTATATTGTTGAGAAAAATTTTTTATCACAAGATATATTATATTTATATAATTTTTATCGAAAATCCGTATATTGCGTAAAGAATTTCTCTATTGTAAAAATATCGTACATACAAAATTGTTTATCGAAAAAAATATAGATTATAAATTATCGAAATCAAATATATTATTGTATTTATAAAATTATGTAATAGACAATAAAAATAGAAAAAAAAACTAGAAATGCTTTTCTTGCAATCTTAGTCACAATACAAAATACTTTTGTGGCCTTTCCCATAATGGTAAGTAGTAACCAAAGTCTTCAACCTTAAAAAATGCATAAATATATAAATATGGAAAAAAGTAAACTATTCCAATTTTGGTTACTCCCAATACTGGACCACCTCGTTTAACTACTAGGTAATGTTTATTTATTTTTAACATTGTTGATAACGTTTAAAATCTTATATACCCAATTATATTGTGACACGTACGAGGTATGCCAAACATGTATGATCCGACGGACGATGTTTTGCCCGTGACCCTTGTTTATATACTCCACCACCATTGTTGATATAATATGTCACATGTGTAGAAGACAAGAATCATACATCAAAATCTTGTGGTACAAAACAAATTTGATATGATTGGTAGCAAAATAACACGATTGTTAAAATAACGGAGTAATAAGGGACTATTATGCAATATATAAAAATGCATATAGATATCTTGAAGAATAAAAATATATAAAATAACATATAATGTGGAGGGCTTGTAGTGCACAACATCCAAAAGAATTAGACAAAATAAGTAAATAGTTTAATAATAATTTAGGCAAGTACAAAAGCAGTGTTTCCATTAATGGTGAGAATCTTTTGTCGGCAAGAATAGTACGAGGTTTTATATTACTACTGGTTATACGTGGTCGTTTTCTCTCCGTTCATTAGGGTTTATACTTTTTATTACAGCCTTTTTTTGTGTCATAAAACTATTAAACTTTTGTTTGCAGTAAAAAAAAAAAAAAAAAATTAAACACAGAAATAAATCGATTTGTATTTCACATTCATACTCTTTCGAAGGCAGAGTTTACTATATGAACTCAATTCATTATCTCTGTTCATCCTTTGTTACAAAAATTCTACATAACATGCCAAGTTACTATCATGACTAAATAATAATCATAAAGAACATGACAACAAATAATTATAATTCGTTGAATCATTGAAAAAACACTCAAGTATGAACATGTTCACATTGGAAAAATAAATCCTGATACGAAAATCTAATTTAGGTTATATTTTGTAAACATGAACATGTTCCAGTGTAAATGAATGGTGAAGAAAATGGCATGTAGTTATTGGTTCACACCAAGCATGTTAACATCATAAACATGTATTATATAACCTCAACCTATTGCCTCGAACAACGTTTAAGCGTGAGTATATTATATAGTATGATACATCTATTAATATGTTTCGAATATTATATGCAAGATACGATGAAATTAGATTATTATATAGTTCATCAAAGCCAAATGCAGTGAATGTCATCAACTAAAAATGTATCCAGTTGTGATATATATATATATATATATATATATATTTAACACACATACATTTATCTAGTGGCTTCTTAAACTAAAATAACATGATAAAATAAAGATTACTATAATACACAAAGGTGCATAGAATATGATACAATTTGTATTAATTATAATATCATATATTTAGAACCACATGTTTTCTTATCACTGAGAGATTTGGTTTGTTATTGAATTTAGTTGATTAGTTTTTTGAAAAGAAGAACCCGACAACTGTCTAGGAAATTGATGTTGACATGAGGTTTTTTTTCAATACATAAATATTTTAATATTGATATAATTTTGTTTGTATTAATATTAATATGTTTCCAGTATTATAACAAAATTTGAGAATTATTTTTTTAAATAAATTTTAACAAGTACTTTTGAAATTTTCATAAGTTTTTTGAAACAGTGACATGTTTTAAGAAACTTTCACATGTTTTTTCTATAAAATATTTTTTTCATTGTTAATTACCAACTCTATTTGTTATCTAATCCTTAATAGTGAAATATAAAATTATAAATAGTAAAGTTAAATTGTAATCCAAACATGTGAAATCCTAACCGTCGCTTTAAGACTCATCGTACCTAACAACCACAAATTCCCTAATCCATAAATTCATTTTTGTTATGTTTGGCTCTGCAATCACTTATGCTTCACTTATCTTCTTTGGATATTATAGGCTGTATTTTCTGCATTTGGCCCATTACAAATTGGTTTTGTTTCTTTACCCAACCCATTTCATATATTCTTGGCCCATGAAGGTAATCACAAGTAGTTAACGAGCGATGTGATAGTTCGTTTTCATATAAAATTGGTCATGAGTTATTATGGTTGCATGAGTTTAAAGTTTACATAAAAAACTTTATCATAAAATTCCTCATACACCAACGTATATATAATGCTATTAGAAACTTGAGAACTTGTTTGTAACCCTAGCTTAAATAAAATAGTTTAGCCCAGTTCGTTTTCTATTCAAATGTTATTTGTTGTTTCTATTTAGCCTAGTTCGTTTTCTATTTAGATGTTCAAATGTTTGCATTTATATTTCAAAATCTAAAAAGTTTAAAATATATTTTAGTGCAAATAATAACAAAGTAATATACAAAAACATATTTTTTTGTAAATACTTTTTCCAAACAAAAAAAACTGAAATATAGTAAAACCTCTATAAATTAATAATGTTAGAATTTTGATATTTTATTAATTTATCGTGATATTAATTTATAGAAATATTTTTTGATTCATAATATTTTTTTATAAATTTTAAATGTAAACGAAAATTTTTAATGGATGTTAATAGCATACTCGACTATCCAGAAGAAAATGATTTATGTTAAGAATTTCAGAGTTTAGAAAAAATTGTAAATTATGTCCTTAACGTTCATGAAAAAATTGAAGACGATAATATGACATCTTTCGAACCAGTTATGGAATCAATTACCGAATCTATGATTTTTCACAATTTTTGGATGTAAATCGAGAAAACAACATTAGAAGTGTTTGATACAATAAAAAAATAAGAGATAAACTCCAACTAGATTCAAATTTAAAAAAAAAAACAAACAACACTATAATCATATTTTAGTAAATTAACTTACTTATATATGTTTATAGTTATATATATATCTAAAATTTATAATTATTAATTTATAATATTATTGGAACTATATTTTGTCATAGGACTTTCTAAAAAATTATTATCTTATTATCTTATCGAATTTTGCTATTTTTTTACATTGCTCCGAGTCGAAACATAAGATTTTATTAATTTATTGTGTTTATTGATTTATCGACTATTAATTTAAAGAGGTTATATTGTAATTTTTTCTTCAAAAATAAAAATGTATTTTTTGCCAACAAATATATTCTGCAAAAGAACAAAAATCTTATTTTACCGCAAAAAAAAAGATAGGACAAAAAGTTTTTCTACCAAAAAAAATAGAAAACAAGTATTTTTCTGACAAAAATATATTAACATGGTTTTTCTCAAAAACA
The DNA here is from genome assembly GCA_000411055.1 of Leavenworthia alabamica. NCBI lineage: Eukaryota > Viridiplantae > Streptophyta > Magnoliopsida > Brassicales > Brassicaceae > Leavenworthia > Leavenworthia alabamica. The sequence continues at coordinate 51,168 of KE156898.1, forward strand.
CAAAAATATATTTTTCTTTCAAAAAGTTAGAATACATTTTCCCATAAAAAACACATTTTTCATCAAAACTAAATTGCTAAAAAGTGAGAACATATTTATCCACCTAAAACACATAAACATGTTTTCATAAAAAATATATTAAGTTATTTTGTGTAAAAATATGAATAAAATTGAGAAATAACAATTTGTGTGTCAATGAATATGAGGAAGAGTTAAAAGTGAGTTAGGTAATGAGATTTCAGATTGGAATGGTATAATAAGTGCATTGACTTCTTAAGATTGGTACTTATTAAGAAAAGAAAAAAAGAATAGAGAAGTCAGCAATTTTCAGATATTAGAAAAGAAAAGCAAAGACAGTCTACTCTGCCAAATTTTGATCAGTCACTCGTCAAATCATCTTATTTATTATTATTTTTTAGTTTATTTTTTTGGCCTTTTATCAATAAGCATTTTTTTTGGGTTGTTATTTAACTAATAAGATCTCTTATATGATAAAAAAAAAAGATCTCTTTTTTTTTTGGAAAGTAAAAAAAAAATCTCTTATATGTAAGGTCTCAATCTATTTTTGGACTATAAGTTTAAGTGTGAATGATTTCATAACTATATAATAGAAAAAAATTCATAAAAATATACTAATTATTTAACGATTTTCATAAAAACATACAACATTTTTTAGATATTTAAGAAAATATATAAATAATTTTTTAATATAATACAATTTTTTAAAAATTATATTCATTTAACACCCACAAGTTAATAGAAAATAAAATTAATTTAAATTTAGTTTTAAATTGTTTAATATATAAAATTCTTGTAAAACCCATAAATAAAATACTAAATTATTATATTCAAGAAAAAACAAAACAAAAAACATTTTGTTCAATTATTTAAATTTTAAATAAGTATAAAAAATTAGCAGCTATATTATAGATATAAATATTTGCATATATTATACCTTTTATGAAAGTTATAATGCATTACACTTTAACATTTTTGTTACTATTTATAAGATAAATAACATATAGCAACTTTTAACAATCATATCTTAACTATGTTATTTACATCATAAACTAATTAAATCACAACATAAATATGTTAGTTTTGATAAAATTTATGTCTATAATTATTTTTTTAACACAATGTTTTCAAACAACAATACAATAGTTGTCCAGAAGCATGCTATTATTTTTTGCAAATTTTGAATTGAGTAGATAATAGTTTCCACATTCCATAGAGGTTAAAAACATGTAGCTCGACAAAGGATGAGTTTAACATTCGTTTTGAGATTACAGTTACATATGGTCCCTATGCAATTACTTCATCTATTGGTACGTCGTTGTTGTATTTACTTGTCTTAATTAGTTTATAGATTAGTATATATAATACAATGTATATGTGTACGTATGAGAGTTAATGAAATTGAATAAACCGAAGCATACTTGCATTGTACAATAAAGTGTTCTCATAAAATTTGAGTTTGAAAAGAGACAAATGAGACAAAAGAGAGGTAATGAGAAACAGCAAAAGAGCTGTTTGGTATTTTATCAGCAGTTTATGTTGACGGACCATATGCATTTATTTGTATGAATACAATTACTAATTTTATTTTTGAAAATAGAATTGAAAAAAATAGACAGTGTTAAATGGGAATGCAGAGGTAAATTGCAATTTGTCTGCATGCATGCATTTAAAGTCTTGTCTCTATGTTTTCCCTATATTTTAAAAAATAAAATAAGAAGAAACTAAAAAATTTGGATAAAATCATCAAAAATCCATAACAGTCGTATTATTTTCTAAAACAGTTGTATTTATTATTTAAATTAAAAATATGGTAGAGTTATTTTTCAATAATGTATTTTTGTTAATTGTTTATTATTGACTATTATAGAATTTCAATTAGGGAATTTACAAAAAAAATATAGACGAGAACATAAATATCTGTAACCCTAGAAAATTTTATATCCAGAATCAAGAATGTTGACAGAGGACACAGGGACAGGGTTTTCGAGCCTATAGACAACTAATAGGTGCGAATGCTAATGCATGCAAACGTTAAAGTCAAATGCTGAGTTTCTAACTCAGACACTTCAATGCAGTGGCGGATCCAGAGTATAATTTTACCGGGGTCAAAAGTATATTAAAAATTCGATATGCATAATAAAGTAAAAAATTTAAAAAATAACAATAGTGTTTTACAAATGTATTCCACGTTTATTTATAGAGTGAAATTTTTTATCAATTTTTTATTGATAACATATTTAAACAAATTTTTTCCGATATAACATATTAAACAGTCATTCAAAAACTTGTCTCCAATTTTGGTACTTGATGTCTTCACTAACTTCATTACAAATCGAAACCAATTAATTACAAAATAATAAATCTAATTTAAAAAAGATCATATGCTAAAATTGTAAAAAATAACTGATCAAATTATTAAAAATATAAATTAGATAAATGAACGTACTAATATACAGTTTGATTAATAAGAGTACAAAACCTATAAATTGATCAAATAATGAAGGAGATAGAGAAGAAATAGACTATCCCCAGTTGTTAAGGAAAAAAAATTTAATCTAAGAATTAATTTTTCTTTTTAAAACAAACAGAATCTTTAATTTTAAATAAATAAACTTTTAAACCATTTAACTTATTTAATATAAACTTGTGAACCAAAATAAGAAATTAATTGGGCTTTTGTTATTATTATTTTTAATATAAATTTAAATTTTACATAAATATAAATTCAAATAAAATAAAAAGGTGCATAAAATAGTTAATCAAGGGGTGCATAATTAAAATTTAATACAAAACTACACTAATTAAAAAATATTTAAGGGTGGCAATTGCACCACCCAATCCCTGCTTCCGTCCGCCCCTGGGTACATGCTTCATGTACGTGTAATGGACCAAACAGGAGAAACATAGTGTATTTTGTCTGATGGTGCAGCAACAGAAATGGTTGGCCTAGGTGCTGTGGATCTACTTCAAGATAGTTATGATGATGATGTAATTAAGATAATTGGTTTCCTTTCGTTATGCATTCCTTGTAATTTATTTAATTTTAAAATAATTTATTAACGCATATTAGGCTCAAGATCTAGAGAATTTACCTCTAGCTATAAACAACTTGGTTGGAAAAACTTTTAAGCTTCTACTATATGTGGAGAATGATAATATAGATGGAAGTAATGAAACCTACAGAGTTGGAAAAGTCTGGTCAGGATCACATTTGATGAATATTGAAGAACAAAATGATTCTGAGGCAACTAGTCCTTAAATTCTATCGGGCAGCTAGCCAGGTTGTCATGACTCTTGGTATTTTATGTATTGTTTAAAACTCTTATAACTATAGTTTTATAAAATTAATTTTCTATACCACATGTACTATTTCAGGATATCTACATGCTAACAAAAAATAATGAAGCAACTGATACTGAGTTTTCTACACCAGTATCCAAAAGAAGCAGTGATTACAAAGTCGAAGCATCATCCACAAACAAGAAATTGTGTTTGAAGACAATAAAAGTAGAGAAGGAAGAGGTGAAGATGAATGTCAACGATGTTCAGATTCAAGACAGTAAATCTAACACAGAGAACTCAATGGATTGTGAGAATAAAGAAACAAAAGTTATAAACATAAGCGGCTGAAGTAACTTTCATGAAATCAGTTTATGATTTGGAGAGAATCGGTAGTTTTATAGTTTTTCTTTGATGTTTTTTTTTTTTTTTTTCATACTCATTTGACCTTTTATTTCTTTATATTTAATAAAGGGAGAATAACTAATCTAACCTTAATTTTAGAGTTAATTGCTACTTTACCATAGCAAAGATTAATGTTAGTTGAGTTATTTTGTATCACAATAATACCCTTAAGGTGAAGAGTAAAAAAAAAACTATTTACAAAAATGCCATTAATGAAAATATTTNTTCAAATAAAATAAAAAGGTGCATAAAATAGTTAATCAAGGGGTGCATAATTAAAATTTAATACAAAACTACACTAATTAAAAAATATTTAAGGGTGGCAATTGCACCACCCAATCCCTGCTTCCGTCCGCCCCTGCTTCAATGCGTGATGTGATGTTAAGCAATTTTTCATGTTTTAAATTTACAAATATTATGAAATTATTCATGTCAACAATTTACATAATACAATATGTTACTTCTACATTGTTTATATATTTTTCGTTATGAAAACTAGTTATTAATTACTTAGAACTTGTATGTTCATTACACATGGTTGATGGTTGTTGTCCTAATTTACTAGCTTGTCTGTGAATGTAAAGATTGGAGAAAATTTTACCCTTTGTCTTTAAATACGATGTGTCAACATCATTCTGTTGAGAGAGTAAACATATAGTAAAGTAATTATGACATAATCATTTAAGTTTCTCTTCATTCTTCTTTTATCATCCCTCTACATACATGATACATGCATAGATTCATATCTACGTACATGCATACACATTTAACTCTTCTTGGTCTTGATATGATTGATCACATTCTCTAGGTCATATCATCTATAGTTTAGTTTGGAATGTATTTTTATTATGGATATTTGTTAACGAGAGCTATAATTTCTTATTTAGTTCGATCTATTACACAGACGGATGAGTCAATGTCATATTAATGGTATGAGAGAATTGTATTAATTGTAGAATATCGTAAAGCATTATATTCTACAGAATGACATATTTATAATAGAGAGTGAAGATATGTTTCACAAAAGTGACTACATAACGTTTCTTCTATTTGAAACAAATAATGTTTAACTATTTGAAAACTTTTTCGATTATGTATAATAATACCATTCGATTATGCATGTTAAAATATCCCTTATATTAATATATATACAACTGCATGTATATGCAAAGTGAAAAACTCCCGACAAAGAAAAAAATGAAAGTGAAAACTATAGTAATTCCCAAAAAAATATTTCATTTACACAAATATATAATAGATTCAAATTTTACAGATTACGAAATAATTGTGGAATGTGACATAAAAAACAATATAGTACAATGTTCTTTCTTTATGTGTATTATTTGTCTAACTCTTCTGTCTCTTGCGTCCCTTTCCAATGCACTTTAAAATTTATAACATTACCATTTGCTTTCATAACCATTTAAACATTTGTTTTTGGGTATATATATACTGATATACATAACCTAATCCACATACATATACTCCTGAGTGTGTGGAGATCTCATAACTAGAGAAAAGACACATGCACAAAAGCATCAATATTTGTCTGAACGGAGAATGTGTCCGGTAGCTTCAACGAGGTGGTGTCCAACGCCAGAGCAACTTATGATCTTGGAAGAGATGTACCGGAGCGGTATAAGGACTCCAAACGCGGTGCAGATACAGCAGATCACAGCTCACTTGGCGTTTTATGGTCGCATTGAAGGCAAAAACGTATTTTATTGGTTCCAGAACCATAAGGCTAGAGATAGACAGAAGCTGAAGAAGAAACTAGCCAAGCAACTTCACCAACAACAACATCAACTTCAATTCCAACTTCAACAACATAAACCTATATCGATGATGTCTCAACCAATTGATAATAACATTATTGATCATCATCATCATCATCATCGTCCATATGATCATATGTCTTTTGCTTGTTGCTCTCATCCTTCTTCCATATGTCTTCCTCATCATCAGGTGTGTAAACTGTAATATACCTAATAGTCTATTTTTTTGTTAAACTTTTTTTATTTATGTAGAAAAAATGGATGCAATGTTTATTAATTTTTTAATATACCATATTTCCTTTTTATCAAAAAAATCGCCTTACATGAATATAACAAAAAAAGCAATGTGAACCTTTAAAATTAATAAACCAAAATAATTTGAAAAGATACGCTGCTTAGTTTTTAAAATAACTCTGATAAGTATTTTTTTTATATATAAGTGATATTGTTATATATCTTATTTAGTATATATATATATATATATATTTTCTATGTAAAATTACAAAATAAATTAATTTTAAGTATTAAACTATTTTTTTGAATTGTTTTTCTAGTTTGAGTTTTGATATAGAAATTTATTTTATATATAAAATAATTATTTTTATTTTATATATATTAAGTAGGCGTTCCATCTTTTTATTGGGTCCTATAAGAAATATATTTACTACAACTTCTTTTGTTTCTTTTTTATTATATGATGATCATCTATGGTTCTTTTGGAACAATATATATAGGGAAATGGAGGAGAAGCTCAAAACAAAGTAGTGAATGAATATTATTCCACCAGAAGTGGACCTGAAGAGATGCTAATGCAAAAGACAATCACGGGTGCAAACTCATCATACAGTCAAGATTGGATGATGATGTTGATGGATATGGACCCACGATCATCATCATCATTACCCATTCCATGTTGCAACATGATGATACGTAATCCAAAGATACCACTGAAAACCCTTGAACTCTTCCCAATCTCACCCATCAACTCCAAACAAGACAGTACCAAACTTTAAAGAAAAGACAACAAATACAATAGAGATTCTGCAGGTGTTTCATTCATGTATCAGTATCACGTATGATGTGTCAAAGGTATAGTAATGGCCGTTGGATAATATTCGTTAAATAAATACACTACTCCCTCTCTAGATCTTCTTTCTCATGTCTCTATCTACTCAGTAGTTCTTTTTTTTTTTTTAATTAGTTTATCAAAAGGTCTCTTGAAAAAAGATCATTGATGGGGTTAGGAAGTTATTATGAGTTGTTAAAATGGGAGTCTTGGTTTGTGTAATTGCATGCATGCATGCATGTGTAGGCTATTGTCTTTAGGACTAGACAGCTATGAGAAATATCTCTTTTGTCTAATGTGTAACTTCACGATCTTTATTTTAATGCATGTGGTCACCTTTCCTTTTGATATATGACCATGTTTTTTTTACATAACTCAAAAGTGATTACAAACTTTTCGTTTGCTTGTTGTTGTTGTTTTTTTGTTTTGCTTGTTGTTAATTTAGTGCAGATTACAACGACTCAAACTTTAGTGCGAATATTTAACAAAAAATAATATAACTAAGAAAATATTTTGGGGTTTATTTCTTAAAACATATTGTCTTATACAAACTTTTTTATTAAAAAAATGTGCGTACTAGAGATGTCATTGTCATGTCACTGTGTTACTATAATACTATCTGGATTTAAATCTCTATATTTCATATTATTATAGTTTACTAAAGAGAAATGGATAAAGTTCTATATTGGTGAATAAGAAAACGATAAATTTTAACTAAGGCAGAAGCGTTAGCGTGGGAAGAAAGAAACCAGAGACAACCTCTGAATCATGCAGAAGGTTTAGTCATGTAGGACTGGTCAAGAAACTAACTGAACAGGACCAAATTAAACCAAAGCCCAAATTGGTTGAAACAGAGAATCTATACTAATGAAATTTTAATTTTTAAAATCATTTTAAATACTCAACAATAATTAAAAAAACTCATGATAATTGTGCTAAAACAACTAATAATAACAATAACTAAGATAATATTGTGGTACCAATAAAAATATTAAATAAAAAGTTGCATTGAGATTCCAACAAAAAATTTCTCTATACATTTTATATAATAAAACAAAAGAAATCGCTGTCCCAAACCAAATAGAACTTAGGTCTCTAAAAGAATGAGGCATGATAAAATAACATTCAACATTTTTTTAATATTTGATTTTAAATAATAATTGATTGGTCTGGAAAGCTTTTGACATGTATATTAATGTAAATCTTAATTCATATTACCATATTTAATTCATATGACATGTATATATTATGGTGGTGCCATATCTCTTCTTTTTGTTAAAATTATATCAAAATTATCAACATATAATATTTAAATAATTTGGTGATGAGCAAATGACGTCACTCACCTTTTCTTTCGAACATGTAAGTAATAAGGTAGTTACGGGACTTACGGCTGTAATAGTTGGTTTATGACCGTTAGGTTAAACACCTATGATTCAAAACTTTCCCACGACACAAAATATTTGAAAAACAAAGCAGAGAGAGACATAGAGATCATCAATAAAACAATGAATGAAGAGGAGAGACTAGGTTCATCATCTTCTTCTCTTTCTGTGAGCTATGGAGTTGACAGTGAAAAATACGACTTCTCTTCCTCTGTCTCTTCTCTTTCTCAACCGTTTTCTCCAGAAGGTTCAAGTAAAAAGAGTTGTGTTCTTGAAAACAATGTTTCCTTTGTTTTCTCGTTAGACCATAGCAACAATAACAATCTCATGTTTCTTAGAGATAGACCATATTGGTCTTGTCTACACCATGTGTAAAAGCTTGTTTCTCTATTTCTTCAGTTCCCTTGTGTTAGATGTTTAATTTCTTGGTTTCTTCTTGCAGCTTAGATTGGATTCTGCAGAGATGTTGTGGCTGCTTCTTTTAGCGATAGCCTTCCTTATTCCTAGATCTTTCTGACTAAAACCATTAGATCTTGTACTAATCTTGAAATCTTTTGATAATTTTAACTTTTGGAACAATCTGTACTCAGTGTAAAATAGTGGCAAAGTTTAGAAGTCATAGAAACAAAATATTATTGAAATCGAGCTATTATTTCATGCACATACTGGTGCTACGGTTTTGGATGTAAGAAAAAAAATATTTGAAAGATGTCTAAAAATGCTTTAAAATGTTTTAAAAGAATTTGGTCTAAAAAATACCTTTAAACCTACAAGAGTCCAATCTTAATTAATAAAAATTTAACAAAAACTTATTTTATAAAATATAAAACATTTAAACCTTAAAAATGCTGGTAAATTAAAAGAAAACAAAAAAACTATAAACAAGTTTGATGTTTTATACAACCACCTAAGTTACTTACCTTCAAAGGGGGAGTCAATGATCTATTTTACCCTCTCAAGCGAGCACAATTTTAAGACGATTTTGTTGGCTAAGATTTTAAGATAATTTGAGTGAAAATTTATCTATTATTATTGAATAATAAATTAAGAAAAATATAAATATCTCATATCGAAAATTATAGAATTTATTTTTGGATATATAAAGAATATGAAGCAATCCACGACTATTGATTTTGAATTAAAAACTCATATAATATTAACATTTCTAACAATGATTGGAATCACTAAAATGCTATTATATAAGATGATCTAAAATTAGTTAGGCGGTATCAAAACTTTCAGTAGAGTCTACCACATAAAAAAATTAATCCGAATCTAGGTGAGGTATAAGCATTAATAGATTTTTACATAATTTTTAAAAAGATATACATATATATTAACCACAAATTATGTAAATATGTCCCACACTGTTTTAGGGTATGAAGCATGTATTTTTTCCCTCACATTATATTTTTTATTATTATTAATCAGTTTTATGGTAACAACTAACAAAATTTTTGTATTGTATATACTCCTTCCCTTTACAAAAGAGTATCAAGAATTAATAAAATATTTTAAAATATTTAGTAGAAGGCTATCTAAATAATAATAACATAACTATAAATACTTTTAAATTCAAATGGAGAGTAAAACTAGATTTTGAAAATTTCATTAAAAACATAAAATGATATTATTTTGATAACGCAGTGTAAACTCTAGAATGACTTTCTTTCCAAAATAAAGAAATTATTTGTTATCTTGGTACAACATATTTGTAAGTAATCGTGTTGTATTAATGATATACGATTAATTGAAAACGTATTTTTCTATAAAAGCAAGGTGGCTGGTTCAATGTCACATTAGATTTGGACATTACAAAATCAGGCAATAAATTTCCTATTTTAAACAAAAATTGAATTTGTTTGTAATTATTCAACTAAAGAAAAATATAGTAAATTTTTTGTTTTACAATATCTATTACATCATCATTTTTTTGAGAAATATCATCTAAATTTATGATGAATATTTGTCAATTATCACAATATCATTATAGTTCTTCTTGCAAGATTTGTTACCACGATAAACAATATATTCCAGCACCCTGCAATTCATTGAAATTTTTTTGCAATATCTGAAAATCGAACTCTATATCAAATGTAGAAGTCATATATACCCTTAACCAATAGGCGAATTCTATATCCACTTATATTTTTATTGACAATATAGTAATTATGTTAGAACAAATGATACAAATCCCAATTTATTGACAATAGATTTAAGAAGATCAACCACACCTAATAATGCAAGGCATGAAATTGAAAAAAGATAGAGAAATAAATGTACATCTGTATTTGAGTAGGCTAATTAAAAGAAACTGTATCAAAAGTAGACTATTTCCAATTTGGACCCTTCTCTACCTTCTGTTTACTTACCTGTCCCTATTTATTACCATTTTAGTTTGTTTTCTCTCTTTTTCTTAATTGTTATGATTATGGTCTAATGTCTCTAATCTACCAATTAAGTATTATTAACAATTTACTAACCCGATTTTTTGGATATATTTTTCGGGTTTTATCCGAAAAATAAAGGATCTCATTTCTCGTTTGAAACCGTGCATGGCTTTGTTATATCCAAAAAACCGATATCTCAATAAAAAATAAGAGAAGATTTTAGTATATGAAATCATAGTCGAATATAAAAAAAAAACAAATTTAATATGGGTTGAATCCTAATATCCCTCCTAAAATTATATCATTATTCAAACCGTCAAACTATTATCGATATACTAATACATTAGCTTTAGATATTCGTTTTTAGATCTGGATTCGAATCTAGATATCTAAAAGATTCATATAAACCTTAATATGGCTAATCACTATCCCATAATAGATGTGTATGCTCCATAATAGAACCATACTATAACCAAAAATATCTAAGAAGTATTATCGTTGATTAGTGATATAAATTTTTCGAACATGACTGCATAGTGAAAAAACAATAACATAAAATGATAAAATAAAGTAACACAAACATATTAGAGTATGAAAATGATGGCATCTAACCCCCTAAGGCCCTAAGGAGATACTATAGTATAAGATAACGATGTTTAGTAATCGCATTAATTAGATTCTTTACTCTCCTGATAATACGTTTTACACATTTCTTGACCTTTGTTTTCGTAAGGCATAAGTATACTTTTAATACACATACCTAATGAAAATACTATATAATATAATAATATAGGGTGACTTATGTCATTATCCATCGAGACAAATGGGGCCCAAAATCTGGTTGTGAAATAAAATGCTCATTGAATGTTTTGCCTACCAAACAAACTTTTTCATCCATGCAATTTAATTTTTCTTAAAAGAAAGTACACAAAAATTTAATTTTTATTTACATTCTCAGAACTATTTTTTCGTGTACTTTACTTTAAACCAAAAAATAAATACACAAAAAATTGTTTTGAGAAAATATAAATAATAAAACTATCTTGCACTTCTACATTTAATTTTGTCTCGTTTTTAGTTTTTTTTATAATAATTGGCAAACATAAGTTAATGCGAAACAATAGTACACAATAAAGATGAGATTGACATTACAAAAAAAATATTAAAATGATACAATATTCAAGATAAAAAAGAGAGGCATCATTCCAATAGAATGGGACATTAGTTTTTCATTTTATTGGAAATACATGCCTCTGAATTTTTTATAAGTATATAATTAACAAATTATAACACGAACAATTATATTAAAATTACAAAAAGAAAAAAAAAACAAATGCATATCACTTTCCAATCCAAATTTTAGAAAAAACTTAAAAAAGTTTAACTAAAGAAGAAAAGCAAAAAAAAAAAAAAAGAGAAAATATTGTTCACCTTGTGTTGTTTTTGCGTTTGCGTTTGCGTTTTGTTGTATTAAAACGTTTTACCTAAAAGCTTCAGGGATCTTGAAAGTCTCAGGATCTTCATCTTGAATCCAACCAAACTTCTCCAAATAAGGATTTAGAATCGATTTTGGTGGATAATTATCAATGCAATGATTCCACACATTCCCTTTTGATTCACCAAGATCTCTTACAACTTCCCAAACGCAGCTATTACACTTAAAACCAGCTCCAAAGCTAATCATAAACACTCTATCACCTTTCTTCAATCTCTTCTTTGCTTCCATGTAAGCCAAAACATACCACAAACTACTCGCTGAAGTATTCCCAAACCGGTGTAGAGTCATCCTCGCCGGTTCAATGTCATACTCGGTTAAATCCAAGCTATGTTTGATCCCATCTATCACAGCTTTTCCTCCAGTATGAATACAAAAATGTTCTATCCCAGTCTTGAAGTTGATCCCTGCCTTTAATGGAGTCCCTGGTTGAAGATTTGTTGAGCCTTTGCTAGGGTTTTGAAGAATCTTGATTTTCTTGATGAGTAGGGTTAACATGAACCTCAAGAGCTCGGTTACGGGAAGAATCTTGGGTGTTATAATCTTGAGATTATCTATGAAAGCACGAGTTGCGGCTTTAGGTAGAGTCTTCCCCAAGTAAAACCCTACACGGCCTTGTTCATCTTCGGCTTGGATACAACAGTTGTAAGACTCCTCTCTAGCTCCATGATGAGTCCGTACCATACACTTGAGCTTAAACATTGCTTGCTTCTTTAAGCTACGTTTGTTAGTTAAGAGCATAGCACAGCCACCAGATCGGAATAAGCAGTTAGCTAAGATCATTGAACGGTTGTTTCCGTTATACCAATTAGGGCTTAAAGACTCGGATGTAGCAACAAGAGCTAACTTGTTTGCATGGCTCTTGAATATGTTCTTGACAATGTCTACGGAGATTAGACTCGCACTACATCCCATCCCGGTTAAGTTAAAGACTTTGACGTCATCTCTCATCTTGTAATGGTTTATGATTCTTGAAGCTAAAGAAGGAACTGAAGAGAGCATAGAGACATTAACTACAAGTATGTCTATGTCTTGAGGAGAGATTTGGTTTCTCTCCAAGACTTTTCCAACACTATCGACATAGAACTCTTCCATCTCCGTGATCCCATCTTGTAACAAAGGACGCTCTTCTCGGCCTTCAAAGACAAGTCTTGGAGCGTAGGTTTGTTCTCCAATCCCTGAGCTTACAATGGACTTGAGAAGGAACTTGTATTCGTTTAAACCAAGGTTTTGGTTTCGATACATGATCTCTCCACTGAAGTGAGTACTCACCATACGGTCATCGGAAGGTTTATGACATTGGTAATCTAAGATGTAACAATGTTTGTCTTGCTTTGAGTCTATGAGTTTCCAGATCTTGAAGATGAGGTAAGAGAAGAGAAGAGAGAACAAGAGAAGGAGAAGATCCATAATTATTTGTTTTCTTTCTTTTTTTTTTCTTTTTTTGTGTGTTTTGGTTAAGAAGAGATGATGAAGTGACACGAAATGAAGTGGAGATTGTAAAAGGTATTATATAAGAGAATATGAAAAATGGATGAGGTAACGACAGCTCTGAATTTTTCAATGGGTCTACTTCAACATTACCCTTGAATTTAATTTAGATTATATTATATATTATAAGAAATACAACTATAATAAATATTCGTTGACGGTAATAAAGTAATAACAAGTTTTAGTTTTTTACTATAACCTAACATTTACCTTTATTATGTTTTTTCTTTCATATTTATATCATTCTTGATTATATATATATGCATTTGATGAAAACAAATATTTCTAAACGTTTAAACTCGATCATTACATGACACATTCTTTTGTAAAATAACTTTAGATTCCCATTAATTATATAAATTATTCAGAACATTAAATGCTATATTCAAATAAAAATTATACAAAAAGAAGACTTGATTAAATAATGTTTGGGTAGTTATGCAGTAATATACATTATTGCATGGTGTAAATTTATTATATCCCCTAGTCAAAAATTAACATATAAGTTCTAATATATTCTCTAGTCTCTTAATATTTAAATTTTACGTTCATAATTTATGGTTGAGTTAAGAAGAATATGTAATTATGAAGAAAGTGAAAAATAAAATAATAAATAAATAGGCAAGAACACATACAAAATTGAGAGTGTGAAGTTGTCGTAAAGCATCTCAACTCCCACCAAACGAATGTGATTAATAAGTAATTACGTATCAATCTTTTATTACAGAACTTAAACACTTTGACTCACACCTTCTGTGTGTATGTCTCTTCGTACTTCCCTATATTCTCTTCTGTCTTATGTCTTAAACACTTGTGATTTTGTTTAATCTATCTCCACCATAATTTTAGCTTGTATTAAATTCATCTCTCACTTCCAACAAAGTTAGGTGTGCATGTGTATAGATATGTATATTATTAATATATGCCTCCGAACCATGATTTAATATTTATATTTTTATACTAATATATTTATTTTTGTATGTATTTATATAACTAGGAGCCTTTTAGATTATTTCTAGTTAAATTCGGATTCAATTCTACGATGAGATTTTTCACTTTTAAGTTGCTGATTTATAAGCTACTGTCACTAGTTTTCATATTATATTATTTCATATATATATAATTATTTTTTCAGTTTGTGGAGCACCTCGTAACAAATTTAATTGAGGCTACATTTTTTTTTTGTTACAGGCTAGTTTGCTGAGAGGATTAAGGACGATAAGCAGGCTTTAGACTGTAGCACACTTTACAGCTAACCGATTGGTTAAGATCGTTGCTTTAAATTTCTTGCTGTAAAATATTTTACAAGAATCAGCTTTAATTTATTAGTTAAAAGTTTATAATTTTTATATCAAGTTGGAGTTTTATTTCGAAATGTTACAAAAAAATTTTAATGAATCGTAGGATATTGTAAGACGTCGTTTTATCGTGGTACAATGTATTGCGAAATGAATTTATTTATTATATAGTGATATTGTGTTTTTTAACAAATAATTATCATAAATTTAGATGATATTATAAAAAATTGATGATGTAATAAATACTATGAAAAAAACTTTGACAGTAAAAATTTTAGTTTTAGAATTTGTTTTTCCTATAAGATATGTTAACAGAAACATGGTTGACATGTATATGGATTAATTAATACATATTTCTAAAATTAGCCAGTATATTCACAACAATTACGAAACAGATGAATTGTAAATTTTACAAATTACAACAATGAATATAATTAATTTTTTTTTTTATATATAAATAATTTAATTGTAAATACATATATATACACTTTTTTATTTAATTCTTGTTTGATTGATGTTTCTTTATATTGCCTGTTTTTGTCTTATATTCTCTTTGTTAAAAAGAAGATTAGTTTTTTTTTAAACAATTTAAGTAATACGGTTAAATTAAGTAACCATCAGTTCTGATATAATTTAAAGTGACAAATTCATATTGTAGACCGATGTATTATCTTTCATACACCGACTAATCTCGAGGTCTGGATAAACCATGTGAATGTTCCGATAATAAAATTGTTTAAATATTGTAATTTCGCTTTGATAGGAAATCGATTTCTAACCTATACCAATAAGAAGACACAAACCACTAGAAGATGAATTGTAATAAATTTTTAATTATCATGTAAAACTTTGTTTAATGTTTATTTGTTATGTATAATATTTATGGTGTGTATAATCTATCTACAAAATAAATATTTATTTCAATTAATAGTATCTCGTCAATAACCGTTGGATTTTTTCGACAACATCCCACGGCTTCCATTTTAAAAATAAAATACTCATAAGTCGTCGTAATTTTACCGACGATATAGAGAACCGTCGTAAGATAACCGACGGTTTACGACTATTTTTTTATCCTCGTTTTTCTTTGTTTCTAGTCAGAAAACCGTCGGAAATTTCTGATTAGTTTTTCCATCGGAAATTTTCGTCAAATTTCCACTTGTTTTCTTGTAGTGTTTGGATATGTTATAACAGTTCTACTATCAGATTAATACAAAAGTTTTTAAGTCATGAGTAAATGACCCGACCCATCTTGACTATTGACATCAAAATAATTTCTGAGAAAACTTGAAAAAAAAAGTTAAGTAGAATAGAACCTTGATCTTTAAATAGTGATTTCATTGTAATTAAAGGAAATGATAAAAATGAGGGGACATGTTAGGCCTGAGGGATGATGATATTCATTGTTATGGGGTCAATTGATCTCTACAAAATCTGAAATCTTGATTATATGTTTTTCAAAATAATTATAACGATTCTAATTTAAAATATTTTTTGACACGAAGACAAAGTAATTTATACACGAAAACATGCAAAAAAATAATACATGAAACAAAAAGAATTCATATACTTATAACCAATTTTAATGTCATAATTTTTGTTTGGGTCTTCCTTAATTAAAAGAAATATCCACTTAATATTGTTTTTGTTTTTATATAACACAAAAATTAATTTTTCTTTTCCTATTCGAATTTTGATTTATCAGAACATAAAAACAAAACAAAAAATTTTGGGGGATTTTCAAGTAAAGATTTACTTCTTTATAATTTTATGTTAGTATGTTAATTTATTATATCAGTTTTGAATATTGATAATGAAACAAGGATGACGTTAATATACAAGACACTATATTGCAGGGCCNAATAAAAATCATTAAAAAAATATTTATTTTTTACAAATTTTTTATATATATATTATATATGTATATATTAAAAATATTCAACAGGGATCCTCGAAAAATCAGGACCCTAGACGAGTGCTTCACTCTTCTATGTTCAGATCTTCTATGTTCAGATACGATCATACTATATTGCAATTATATTCTTATATGTAATTTTAGATATTTTATATTTTATTTTCTTTCTTTTTCATTGATCTATAACTTAAAATTTTTAAGTAGAAGTAAGCAAATAGGTTTAATTTTGAAAAACAATTCGACCACTAATGCGGACAAGATATATTTATGTATTTTGTTTAATAGTATAATTTTATTTTAAACATGGTTAAAAAAGATCATTGCTCTTCCACTGGCTAGGCATATACGTTATTAGAAATTTGAGTTGAATTATTCATAGTTATTGATATGATACGTAGTATTCAGGCTATAGTTTTTTCGTCGATTGAAATGGTCAAATGTTGTGAAATACAGACAATAAGACAAAACATATAATGAAAAAAGCTAAAAATATTGAAATAGTAGTATTATATAATAACAAACAAATTTATATATATCCCTACCCAAAATACGAAAACTGATATTAAGATTTACAATGTTAAGAACAAAAATTGATGTAATATTTTTAATTTAGAATTTGCAAAACATTTTCAGTTTCTATCTTTGTATTTTAATATATATATATTTATTTATATATACTAATTCACAATTAATTTCTCCTACAATTAATAAAAATTTATTTTATTATTTTAACTAATTTACAATTACAAAAATAATATTATTTTTAGTTAACTTTTCATGATTTTAAGGAATCACTATCTTATAAATTTTTTAATTAATTTTTTTTTTAATAAAATAATAATATTTTTTAATATCTCTTCTCTTTAATATTTTTTATCAAATTGTTACAGTTTNTTATTAAAATTAAATCAAATTTTTTAAAAAAATTAATATATAAACTAATATTTTATAGAAAAAAATTTAACAATAATTAATAATAATTGGTAATAAATATGACTCTGCATAACAGGGGCTAGTATATATATATATATATATAAATAATGAGTTTTAAAGACAAAAACGTTTAAGATATTGAGATGTTCTATTACAAAAGGGTATTATTACAAAGTTGTTATATATACATTTGTCTAAACATAACTTTCTTAAAACTAAAACAGTTGTCAATTCTTATTTTGACTTTTCAACATTTCTAGTTTGACTTTAACATTATAGTTTAGATATAATAATGATATTGAAAGGGTCGTTGAACGATGGATAATGACGAAAACGTTATAAATGAAGTCAACTAGCCTAACTTAACTAAAATAAAATAATTTTATAAATTGGAGTTTCGACTGAGTGAGGTTTACTTTGACTTCTGTGATAAGACTGAAGACTTGAGATTATCAATAAATGAGTAGAAGATTAGTCAAGCACGACGACTTCATCACATTTTGTTTCATTATTTGCTTGAGAAATTAGATTTATTCAAAGCTATAATCGCCGTAACAGTCTCAATAAATACACATTCATATAATTTTTATAGTATAAGATAATGATATATCAAGTTGGAGGTGCAAAATAAATAGTGACAAAGATTGATACCTAACTAATTTATATTATTTATATTCTTACGTAACTACGTACGATATCTACTAGGTCAACGTTTAATTATCAGATTTGTCCAATATTGTAAGTAAATATGAATATGTTTCTGACAGAAAAATAAAATAAAATAAAAACTCATTTTAACATTGTTTTTTACATAGTATTTTTGACTTTTTTTTATAAAAATAATATTTTGACTGTTTCTTCAAAATTTTCTGGTTACAAGTTTCGCTTTTAATACATATATTGTATCTGTAATACATACATAACCAAAATAATTTGTGGCATTAAAACCAAAAAATAATAATTTGTGGCAACATTTTGGGATATATTTTAACAGAAGTAAAAAGAAAATAATTTAAGATATTATACTTTACAGAAAAATTCAATTTAATTGTCAAAACATGAAATTAATATACTGTGGTATCAATATTTTTATTATTTTGTGATGAGAAAATGGTTATTTAGCGATATTCGCGATTCAATATCTATTATTTTGTATTTATATTTAAGTTTACATAAATATTTATATGTTGCACAAACAAAAAAATCATAAATATTAATATTTGTTAATTTTAAAAATATTTATATGCCTTGTCACGGCGACTCTGAACACAAACGAATCAAGTACGACCCTACGAAAAAAATCAGTTTGTTTTTATAAAAACATGCATTTTCTAAAAATTTATTTTACTAATTAATTAGGTTCATAATAATTATTTTTTGAGTGTCCCACTAAATATCATGGCCATGTGTCCAACCCAGTTAAAGATCATCATGACAAATACTACTCGATGATGTTCCATCGCCATATAGTTACCATAGCTGTCTATACCTATATACATGATTATATATTATGATAAAATAACATGATTATATATTATAATTAATAAATGAATACAGTAGTCACAGAAAATTTCTAACTGTATTTTCCTAAATATAAAATGTGACAAAAATTGATAATAATGGTCGAACATGCATGTGGTCATGTTTTTTTTTTTTT
>KE156898.1:77269-87482 GCA_000411055.1 Leavenworthia alabamica
TATTTTACAATACAATTTATACACAAATTCTTAAACCATTTTTATATCTTTACATAACTAAATAAACCAAAAATAAATAAAAAGAGACCAAAAAATTTGTAAAGATAAGGAAAAAAAACTAATAGAATCTTTGTCGTTTGGTGGCAACTTCAATCCCGGTGGCAATTCCGGGAATAGAACAACCTCTAAAACTGAGCATTGACGTCGTCGTCGCCGGTAAACAACAATAAGAGTTAGAGATCGGAGGAACTCTAAAGCTTTGTTGAAGCGGTGGAGGATTACGCCACCTTGGAAGAGGACCAGCAACAAGAAGTGTCTGAAGCAACGGTCCAGATTCCATCACAGTTTGAACAAGCTTACCTTTCTCCGGTAAAGATTTACCTTTTATTATCTCATCCATTAGAGCATCCACTGGATCAATCTTCATGCAAAACCGGTTAAAACATTGTTTGTTCTTGAACTTGATTTGGTTAACCGGTTCCGGTACGGTATTCAAATTAGAGAATTCTGAAGATGAAACCGGTTCGAAGAATGAGTTAACCGGTGAAGAACCGTTTGAGTTTGACTCGGTGATGCTTGAATTAGGGTTTATTGTGAGGAGTTTATGTAATTGATATTTAGCTTTGTCTCTTTCTTGATGAGCAAGTTTGATAAGATGATGAAGTTTTTTTTACTTCTTCTTGGTGAAGTTTTGATTCTTCATTAGCTTTTGCTTTAACAGCTTCGAGTTCAAAGGAACTGTGTTGAAGCTTTTGTCTTAATTCATCCATACTCTGTAATAATATTTTAAAATAGTAATAAGTAAAAAATTAATTAATATAAAAGTAAATAAAAATCTATTAGTTAAATTATACATCAACAAATAGTATATATTATATAATGACAAATAGATTGGTTTGTCTTTCATGTGTGATAACAACCTTGCGTGCATGGGGTCATGAATGCACTCAGAAACGTTACTAATATAAACCAAACATGTTTAATAATTAAATATATAAAACGTCAAGAATATTAAAAATAATTAAATAAAAGACAAAAATGAAAATAGTATTTTGCGTTAAAAGGGGCAGAAAAATACAAGAAGTCACATTTTATGTAGGTGAAATGGAGTGTTCTTTAGATTTTAATAGATTAGATAATGATATACATATATGAGAGTTTATAAAAAATGGCATAAAAAATATTTAATCAGTAAAACCAAAATATAAAAGAATAAATTGAATTTTTTTTTAAATATAACTATATAAAACTATATTGTACGAATTCTTATATTTTAATATAATTTAATTTAAGCAAAAATATTATATATATATATTAATCTTAAATAAAATATTATATTATTATCACAATTTTATTAATAATATTATATTATTATTATAAAAATTAAATTTAAACAAATATTATTATTATTAAATTATTAAAATATAATTATATGTATCACAATTTCTTAAATCAACTTATTAATTAAAATTTTGATATATGTTAACTTCTAATCAAATTTATATAATAAAAAGTGAAATTTTTTGTAAAGTCAAAGTAAGTCTAGTAAATAATATATTGGTAAGGAAATTAGAGAAAATTACTAACAAATGTAAACCAAAGTGATTAAAATTCTAATTGCAAACACAAAATTGAAAAAAGGCCAAATTCGAAGGAGTCTAGACTTGGTTATATATACTAAAAATGAGCATAATCTTTATGCATAATAATATTTGAAAACTAACCTCTTGGTAAAACCAAATAGAACCCAATTCTTCCATTTGTTTTGTCTCTTCTTCTTTGGTTTCTAATAGAGAGATTGTGTCTGTTCTTCTCTTGCTAGAGAGATTCAAAGAGAAAAAGAGAGAGAGAGGGAGTTGCATGAGAAATGTGGAGGACAAGAGAGAGATGTTTTGTTCATGTCATATCAAATAAATATTAAAATATATAAAAAAAAATGAAAATGATTAATTTTGTTTTGACTCTAAAACTTAGTAAGATTCCATAATTGTCCTTTCTCTTTTCTAACAGCACTTAGCTTCTGTCCTAAAACACTTCCACTTTAGTATGAATTCATGCATGGCATTTAACATGCATTTTATGATATTTATTATTTATATTGTCAAGATGTTAATATAAAGGAATAATTTTATGTTTTTCTTTAAAAGAAAAATCGAAAATGTAAATTTAGTACCAATAATTATTAATAAAGTTCGTATCAGTTAAGTCAAATTTTAAAATAAAATAAAATTGACTTTAATATTACGTTTTTGTCGGATAGTGTTGTTGTTTTATTATATGAAGAACTTTATTGAAAACGAACAATTTAGTGTGTGTTTTTACTTTTTAATATTTTGTTTGTTCCTTATCGATTGCACTCTTCTGCCATTATTATTTTAATCGTGTAAAAAGTTTTAAAAACTTGTTAAAAATTTCATAAGCATGTAAAATTTAAAATCGCTTTAATGTGATGAAAAGTATCTACCGACAATTTTGGATCCCAATTAGCCATTCACAAAAATATATTAAATCTCTATCAATTAAGGAGTATTTATATTTTAAAATAGTTAATTGTCAAGGACAAAAAAGCCATCTATCAAATGAACTTTGTTTTGTTCATGAACACAACAAAAAAATTTGCTGGACCCATGAATTTTTTTATTAGGGTCAAAAAAATTTTAGCTTGAATAATGTAAAAAGTAAAACAATATAAAATTAGATTGTGGATTTAATATAAAAATAAAAATTTGTAAATAATACATTTATATTATAATTTTTTTTTTAAATTAACATGGGACAAGTGACTCCACACCAGCAACAGGTTCCACGCTTGCATATATTATATAGTTTATAATATATATAATTTTAATGCCCCATTATTGCTAAGTATAAATTTTAGTATCGAATATTTTCTTAAAAGTATTTATAATATTTTTCTATAAGTATTCATCATAGTTTTGATTGCCATTTACTCTTTGTATTAAAATATAAATTAGTAATTACTCCCGATCTGTTTTTTATAAATAATGTCAATACTGTTTTCTTAAAGAATATCATTATTTAAAAAAGTGAGTATATTTTAATAAAAATAAATATGAACTTTAATCTTTAAAAAAAAACTGTATAATATATTTATTATTAAAAATGACTAGCAAAAAATCTACTGATACTTTAGTAGTACAAGCATGAAGTTCATCAAATCCCCAATTTTAGTAACAAAATTACACAGAGAGGAACTAAATATTTCATCAATATACTTGAAAATTTTAGATATTTCCTTAGGTATCAATGTATAATCTAAAAATAGGTTAAAGAAATAATGATTATATTCTATCAAAATATTTTGAATAACAACCAATATATTCATTCAGATTTTTATCATTTTGGACATTAGTTTTAAATGACTAATTTTAGAAAATAATTGTCATATGCTCCATTTTCTGAATTATTATTTTCATAGTGTGAAAATATGATTTTATGTATTTAATTAATTGTATAGCTTGTCAAGTGTTCATTAGCTAGATAGGATTTTACCAAGATTTTCCAATTATAAAAATTGGTGCAATTACTTTTTCTTTTAAAAAAATTTTTTTATTCAAATTATTTACTTTTCTTAGGCATTAGAATTAAATGACTATCTTCAAACTTTTATTTCTGAGTATGAAAAACAAATTTTTTATTATGTATACAATTAATTTTACAGCGTGTCAAATTATTTATTATCTGAATAAATTCATAAAATACAAGAATATTTGATATTGTGTTAAATTTAAAATTCAATATTCGTGTAATTTTTTGTAGAATATTAATATTTTTGAATGGAAATTTAATTAAAATAAAATACAAACATAACATAAAATGTTTCTGGCTCTCAATTTAGGATAATGTTTTGTCACTAATTTCTCCAAAATGATAGAAAACATTAATTAAAAAAAGCTTGAACTTGATGAACTAAGAATATAAGATTTTATTGTCTCTACAAATATTTTTCGAAACAATAAAAGATAATTTAAAACTGGTTGTGATTGTTAGGATTGTTCTCTTCTATCCAAGGAAAGCCCGTTTCCTCAGCATAATTCATCATTTCCTCAACAAATACTTCTTGCTGATTCTGTTCTTGATCTTGATGATTAAATTCATTCTGAAATATAAAAAAATAACAATATTTTTATATATTTATTATGATTTAAAATACATGAATCATCAGAAGAATAAAAAAACAAACCTGATCCATAACCGGAATGTAATCTTTTTGATTGTTATCAAGGAATAAATTACTTGCAAGATAATTAAAATCATCTGATCCTTGGTATGAAGGAACCATTGACTACAATAATTAATTTGTTAGTCGCAAAAAAAATGTAATACTAAGATATTTAAATTTTTTAGATTGAAAAAATATTTTAATTACATATAATAATATATATAAACCTGATTCATAGATGGAGTATAAAGTTCTTGGTTTGAAGAGACTATGCATTGCAACTCGTTGGTTGGTTGATGAGATTTGAAGGAGGAACTCGCGTCATACATAGTTGTTGGTGCCATGCATGTAGCCACAGGAATTGGCTCCATGTTTGTAGCCACATTGGTTGGTGCCATGTTAGCAACCACAGCCATTGAGGAAGACTCACCAGTTTCAAAATGTGGTTTGTTTAAGGTTACATTTTTATGATATAAAAGAGTCTTAAGATATTGATCAATAAACTTACACAAGTCACAACGTTCATTATCATTCAAATGAAAATCTTTCATTTTGCCACCAAGACACTTGTACATGACCTCCTTCATGCAATCTTCTTTATTAATTTCAATCATTTTTTTATTTTTTTTCTCAACTTTCTCGATGTATTGCTTGAGAAATTCTTCGTGGTTCATCTCTCTATGCGTCTGATCTTTTTTTGTCACCTTCTTGAACTTTTCAATAACATTACTCACTTCTGTATTTGATGGCCACATCTCTGGATTTGAGTTGAATTGATCGTAGATGACGGCACATGCATCGACACCACATAGAATCTTGAGCTCATCGAGTTTCTTGATAAAACCTTTCTTTCTGTGCTTGAATGATTGTTTTCTGCTAGTATCATCAGAAATGTAAGCTAATTTCAACTTTTTTTTAGCCATAGATACAATAAACAAAAAAATATTTGTATAGACTTTATTATATCATTGTTTTTTATATGTGTTATGTGTATTATGTTTTGTTTGTGGCAAGAGTAGATTTATATAGTAGTGAAAGGGTCTACAAAATGTGTTGTAACTTAGCTAAATATCTAAGTAGAATGTTAAAAAATAATTTAGTACATATATTTAGCTTATTATATTAATTAGTTAGTGCTGATTCATATTTCATAATAATTAATAATTTATTGGTGAGACAACATCTGTTATTTGTGATATATTTCTTCAAACTGAAATTAATTACAAAAAGTGCAAATTAATAATCGTTTTAATGAGTAATTAAATATTTACAATAATAATAAACTATTTTTATTATCAATAGAAAGTAAAAAATTTGATTGTGTTAGCAATTTGGACACCTATTCTTAGTGTGATATTTTAGTCATTAATGACCATAAACTGAAACCAATCATCCATTGGCACCTTAACAACAGATAGAGCACCAAATTTTAAGAAAATGGGAGAAACCTCCATCGCAACCATTCCAATTGCAATGTAGCATATCCGGAAAAAAAAAACAAATTTAGATTCAAATAGTAGAATGACGGATCCAGTAGATCCGTATACTAAATTTTTTTAAACTGAATATCCGTTCATAAATTTATAAGTCTAGATATTCGAACAAGTTTTGTTAAAAAATATTTCGGATCCATATATTCGATGAATATTTTTTTTTAAATATTAAAAATTGTGAATTGAAGTTTTAATTCGATAAATAATTAAAAAAAAGATTTGAGTATCTTAAAATCTAAAACATATCTAAATATTCGGATTCGTTACAGAAACTACTGGAGGCCATCTACAAACTAGAATCAATATAGATGAAGTACATGAAAATATGTTTTAATAAGTTTTGGTAATTTATATAAATTAGGTTTAATATTTACTTGTGGTCAGATTTATACCAGCTCTGGTGATACAAATGTATAAAATATAGAACCTTAAATTAAAAACAAATATACACAGAATTCGAGCACCAATAAGCTAATTAAAAACATATATTTACCTAAGTTCCAGTCTATACTATAGATGTGTATATTATAAAAAAATTTAGCCATAAACTTCACAAGGTTATGAGTCTTATATCAATCTCTAAATTTTAAATTACTCATATTCTGTCCATGTTTAACTTTAATATTGGTTGTTAGATTTTTCATTGCAACAATTTTGTTATAGATGTTGAACAATGACGACTATTTTGTAGGATTTGATTTATATACTTGCAACTACAACAACAACAAGGGTCCTTAGCTCAGTGGTAGAGCAATTGACTGCAGATCAATAGGTCACCGGTTCGAACCCGGTAGGGCCCTAATTTTTTTCTTTTCATTGCATCTATTTACCATTGACATATCAGATCCGACGGTGAATACATCATTGTGCTGGATCGTTTCTTTAAGTATAAGAAAATATTTGTAAATCACTTATCCATATTAAATAAAATCTTAAGCTTAAACTTTCAAATACCTTAAAAAATTTTACTGGTCTATTACATTATTATTATTACATTCTTTTTGTGAATACGAAAATCGATAATTCAAGTAGGGGTTGGTCAAAATATCTTCAATGTTCACATTTTTTTAGAAATATCTTCACAATTAAATATCTGTAAATTTATGTAGATTTCATTCAAAAACTCATATCATAATTTTTGATACTATCTCAAATACAAAAACAACAAATTTATATTTAAATAAAAAAGTTTTTCTCACTATACCTAAAGTTTAATTAGTATATAAATGTAGACACTAAAAACAAAAAAGTGACTGCAGTTTCAGTTTAATGGTAAGAATTAGGGTCCACTAATATTCAAATAGGCCCAAATAAATAAACTAAAACCAAAAGCCTCTTTCATTTTTTTACCTTTCTAATGCATTTTTTCATTTATTTTGAAGTCTTCACACTTGGCTGGTATGGGCCTTATTACAGAAAAAAGGCCCAACGATTACCTTCTTTCACACGCCATTTGTTTATCAATGGAATACATTATTTGTAATTTTATACAAAGAACGAATTTTGCATGAGATCTCATGCAAGTTAACGTGACTTGAAGGGTTCTCTGATTGCACAACCTCTTTAACCATTTCTTCAATCTCTCTTGTCTCTTTCCCAATTCTCTCCACACAAAACCCTAATGCACTCAAACTCAAAACAACCTCACTCTTGTCTACTTTAACCTCTTCTCCTCCTTCCACACTGAAGATTCCATCAGCAACGCTTCGACAATGCTCAAGATAGGTTTCTAAAATCTTCTCTGGATCGCTCTCGGTGCACGAGAGACTAGGGTTTGGTGTCTTCCCTAATTCAATATCCCATGAGATGTCGTTTTTGGCAAGTGCTTTTTCTAGGGCGTCTAGTGACTTGAGTAGAGTGATTTCCTCAAATGATTTGGCTATAAGACCTATACTCTCTGTTAGACTCTTGAGATCTTTGTCCACGTTGCTTAGAATCTCCTTGCACTGTGGTGATTTTGAGCTTTCTTGTTCTCCAAGAAACCCTATTGCATGACCACTGAATTGCAATAGGTCAGCCATTTTAGACAATGACTTGAACAACTTTTCGTAGCAAGAAAAGTTAAAAGGCAAAAACCAAAAGTTAGGTTCTGCATGGGCTTCTTCAGTAAACTTCTTGAGCTCACCCAAATGGCTTCTCAACTTCTTTTGACTCTCCATTATATCTTCTTTACTAGCTTTAGCTCCAAACAAACTAGCACATTCGTACAAAGCGTGAAAGCTTCTAGAGAGTTCAAGTTTAGCTACATTAGCGGCTCTTGTAGGTTGAAAGATAAGCTCCACCATGATAGAACAAGACAACCCAATAAAAGTCTCGATGATTCTCTCGATCGCAAACTCGCTTGGTGGCCCAAAATCTTTCCTTCCAAGAATCAAAACTGCTCCTATGGCTGCCGATATCCCTCCGGCTTGTCCATACATCCGACTCTTGCTTAAGAAGCTAGAGAAGATAAACCATGGAAGCAAAGAAAGAAACCTAACCGGTAAAAACCTTTGAAATACAAAACAACCCATCACTCCATACACAGTCCCTATCACTGTCCCTTGTGTCTTCACATTAGCCACTTTAAACGTTGCCTCTCTTGCCGCTGCAAAGCTGATGGCTACTGGCAAACCAGCCCAATATCCATTTGGCTTACTATAACTCGAGCCTAGAAATATCGCTAACCCTAAAGATAGCGATATTTTTAGAGCCGGCATAACCTTCTTGCTATCCCAATCACTTAACCAAGACCTAGTTTTTGCGTTTTCCAAGCCCTTTACATTTTGTTTAACTTTGTTCTCCACCGGTTTAACCACTGAGAAGGTTTCAAGAAGCCTAAGGCAAAACAAGAAGAAGTAAAATGGCAAATCTTGAGACGTCCCCGGGATTTCTTGAAGTGTTTGGAGACATTCATTGGACTTTCCAATATCAGATTCTGGAGTTACTGATGGTTGAGGACTGTTGTTTACTCGTCTGATTGAGATAATCACACGTTCTTGTATGTTCTTGAGACTATCTTTTACTTCTCCCGTAAGTAAAGTCGTAGGAATAGGAGACTTGCTTGCTAATACCATTTCCATTCCTCTAAGAGCAATCTCCATGCTTTGTAGTTTCTCTCTTTTGTTATTGTCCACGTTTTGCCATTTCCATAGCTTAAATGGAAGCCTCTCCCATTTCATGCTTGGCTATATACATATAAATAAACACTCCAATGTTAAATATGTATTTTTATTCTGTTAGAAGAATATTTTATGAGAGCGTATATAGTTACTTGGTAACGTTTGAGAGTCTGATAAAGCTTGGAGCAAGAACGAGCCAAGACTCGTGCCTGTGAGACTGAAGCTGTTGCTGATATGGAATCCTCTGCGCAAAAAGCTTTCATGTATAACTTTACTCTCGTCGTTATATTTTGACTAGTCTCTTTGTAGCTTTGTTTTACCTACACACATAAATAAATATTTAAAATTAGTATTCGTTCTCTTTTATTTAATTTTTTAATAATATTAGAGAATCCAATGCTATTGCCAATGGTTTTTATTTAAATATATGCACTAGGAAACTAATTATTAATGAAATAAAGATTAATTACAAATGGGAATCATGTGTGATGCGACACAGCTTGTTAGCAATACTTGGAAGAATTAAGACAAAATTTTCGTTAGTGGTTGCTGACATAAGAAGATTATATAATAATTTTTTTTTTTTTTTTTGGTTTTAAAGGGTAAATTTTATTAATACCAAAAAAACACTGATACAGTGGAATGTTTTTGGAATAACGAGAGGAAAATAATTAAGGAAGGACGAGGGCCTCTTAGCCTAATTTACCTTACCAGTCCAGTGGGGAAAGATTATATAATAATTTGGTACGGAATAAATTTAGCTAATGCACTTTAACATGTTTCGTGACTGTATTAGCAAGTCCAATATTGCTCACTTTCATTAATTCTTCGTTTGTTCATCGATTAGACAGTAAAATATTTAAATTTTAACAAATTAATAATATATATACGGTATAATAACATTCCTATCAAGTATAACTTATGAGTTTGTATAGTTATACTTGATAATTCCGTTCACGTTTAATATTGTAAATATATTTTATCAAGAAAAGATAAAAACAGTTTAAGATCTGAGACTTTTATATGTTCTTTATACATGCAAATACAAACACATGAGTTATGTAATAAAGACAATAGTTCTGCTACTACGTGGAGAGCTGTATGTGTGGCTAAGTGTTACATACACTTAAAATTAAGTTCTAAAAAAAATTGATATGAAAATTCGAATATTGTAAGAAAGAGAGATGGTACCTCAAAAGTAGCTAGGCGAGGAAGTGGGATCACAAGTGCAAGAACACAAGCTATAACACCAAGCGCGGTGCTAGCCGCAACTTGAAGAGGGTGCATGACTGGCTCAGTCTCTGCTCCTTTAATATAACCAATAACATATATGAGAACAATCTGGCCTAGTGCTATTCTCTTAGCCACCAAGTGTGTCAAACCATTAGGTAACACCACCACAAACGCTGCTAGAGCCGCAGCTATAGCAGTGGTTC
>KE156898.1:87523-127954 GCA_000411055.1 Leavenworthia alabamica
ACGCTCTGACACGTGGCGTATAAAGCTAACCAGCAGCCAAGTAGAGTGTCACCTAGTGTAGCGTCGGTGATGATAAGAATGACCGTGACGTAAGAAAAGGCTGGGAATGCCACGTGGCGAAGGATCCATTCAGGGCCGTAGAGTGTTGTGGCGCCTACGATTGTGCAAGCTAGAGCGGTGCGGAACGCTGAAGCTAAGCATGTACGCCACATGGCTCGGCCTCTCTCAGTCATTTGCATTATATATAGAGAGAAAAAGACACGAAGACAAGTTTGTTGTGAAATAAAAGGTTAGGCTTGGGAGCTAGCTTCTTGTTGTATTGTAAGAATCTTGTGATTTGAAAGATATAGGAATATGGAACAATATAGAGAGGTGAGTGATGATGAATGAGATTTATAAAGATGCATTGTTTGATTTGATTTGATGAGTAGGTCAGTGCTCTTAAGGGAGGACGTGGAAGTACACACCAAGTGGCTATTATATTAATGTCTTGTATTAATTATCATATTTGGTGCATTTTATGTGTTCTTTGCCTCTTAACGATGGCTCGGAAATATTACTAGTGGCAAGAGTTTTATAGTATTTGACACACACCTTTTTAGTCCATATTTAATGATATATATATTTCTCTTAAAATAGTCTAAAAGGAAAATAATAAAATAAAAGAATAATAAAAATGAGGCAATATATAAAAGCTACATTAATTTAACTGCATAGGCTTTTTATTTGTCTTATATATAATTTTAACAAGAACCAAAAATTAGATTACATATAAAATCAGAATTATGATCAGAAGTTTCAGAAACAAATAATTTTTTTCTTTTTTTCTAAAATAAAATAGCAATAATTTCTTCTTACGTGCAAACATTTGATATAGTCGTTATAAACACTTACACAGAAAAGGCCAAAAGATGAAGTTGAAAATTATTTAAACATGTAAATATAAGATGTGATGGTTTCGAGTTTTCGGAAGTCCCATGTAATCGTTACATCATCAAAATCTATGATTGATTCGTTTATGACGTTTACTGTAACTAACTAGTTCTTATCATAATTATATATAGTAATTTAAAATTTGGAATTAACGATGCAATAATAATTAAAATATGTAAGTATGTATTTTTGAATAATTTTTTAAGTTTTTATATTGTTTATTTTATATAATATATTAATAATTATATTTTCTTATTTATAATATAAATTTATTAATAATTATATATTAGTAGATGTGATTGTATTTTGCAGATTTTTAAGATGTTAATTTATAATTTTAGCAATATCATATATAATAAAATATTTAATTAAAATAAATAAAATTAGAAATAAATATATAAAAATAATGTAATAACATAGTTAATATATATAGTGTAACTAATAAATCAATATTTAAAGACAATAAGTAGCGTAAGTAAACCGCAAAGAGATCTGACCAATCTCTAAACGTGTGCATGTTAGAGCTTTAGCCACCTTCTAAATCTTCAACATAACAAATCTCTCTTTTCTATATCCTATAGGTTCATTCCTCTAATTTATTATTATTACTTTCTTATACCATTTATTAATACTATAATATATAACTAATTTCAACTTTTTATCATGCTAAGGAGAAACGCATCCTAACATAAATAATATAGAATTTATATGATATATAGATATAAATGTAATAAATAATTTATAGATATCTAACTGATGTCATTGACTATAATATCTTAAAATTCCAAAACTCTTTACTCTATTCACAAAGTGGATTTTCTCTAGATTTCCACTTACATTATGCTTGGTCCTAATTGTATTGAAATTTAACTTAAGATATTTTACTCTTTTTTTTGTTCCTTGAGAAAGAGGAAGGGTCAAGTGGGATGTTGCGAATCGTAATTTAAAATTTGGTTAAAGCTAACCATTCTATATTCACTTTTCTTTCAATTAAATCATATATAATAAATCAGAATAAACATCATATAACTAATAGGTTAAAGCTTCTTTTTAATTTCTCTTTAAATTATATTAGAATTTTTTTTTTAAAAATTTAAATCAAGAATTATAATTAAACTGTATAATTAAACTAAAAAATAATTAATTTTATTTAATGATTATACATAAACCAACTTCCTAAACCAACATTAAACTATGTTTTATATCTTAAGAATTAAAAATTTATTATAATGTATTTTGTTTACTGTAGTAAAATATAAATTTATTAAAAAAAATTTTATTATAAATGTTTAAAACATTATTATTTACAAAAAAATATAAATTTTACTACTAGTACATAAAATAAAAAATTCAATAAATAATATATTATTATTGGTGGTAAAACATATAAAACGATTTTTTACGTTGGGTCTCTAAAACCCTGTGGACATGACTCTGCTGATCTTATTAGTTATTTTTGATCATTCGATATGGTTAGAAACGACCAATCCAATTTACTGAACACATTAGACTGGTCATTCTATCACCAGATCAATCAGTCTAATATGGATCGGTCGATCCAACCTAAGCATAACCAAATCATCTGATCTTGGTCTGAAGTGTTTGATTTTAAAACAGTAACACCTGATGGCAGGTTTTACAGTTACGGGTAAATATTAAATTCTGAGTAAATAATATTATTATCCATAAGTTAAAATTAAAACTTACACGCAATCTCAGACACAAAAAAAAAATCTTTATAAATATATATATATATATATATATTTCATTTCATGTCCTAAAATTGATGGCGTAATCAAAGTTCATGATGGCCACAATGGTCACAATGCCTATGAAGATGTTAGCTAACGTGACAACCCCACTCAATGAAGGTCACTAATTAACTGTATAAATTTCCAATAGTGGCTTTAAACTAAAAAGAAAATTAGGTTTCAGGAGATACCAAGTGTCGCATCAGTGTAGGTCCTTCTTAATTATTTTAATAATTTTTTTTTGTTTTATTTTAATCATTTAAATTAACTGCAGAAATTTCACATTTCCAAAAAGGTAATGTGAAAATATGAATTTCTCAAAATTTTAAGGCTAGCCACTACTGCATCTTAGCAACAAAAAATCCTCTGAGGATTATAAGGTTATTTTATGTTTTTATTTCCTACAAAAACATTTCTTATTTTATTAAATTTTAGTTGATGGTTTCTGTTAAGTAGAATGTACATCCAACAATTTACTCTGCTTATTTTATTTTATTTTATATTTCATCTCTTAAAATCACTCAACGTATTTTATTTTCATAAATTTCCATAGTTATCATATTTTAAAAACTAAAAATTCATTAGATTTAAAATAACATTACTCATATAAAATAACAAAACATAGTAGCTTTTAGTTTAAACATCACCAATATTTTAACGACCATCAGTGTATCTGGAATCAATTTACAAAAATTAAGTTGCTTATATATACTCTTGATTGTCATAATTTTATTTTGGTACTTGTTTTCTTTGCTAATCGTATAAATTTATATATGTTATGGAATGTTTCATTTATATAATAATAACATTTTATTAATAAAATCAATTGGGTAGACGTCAATAGTTTATGGGAAAAATTACCTGATGGAAAAAAGAATAGTTTATCTTAAAATAAAAAATTAAAATCAAGGTGTCATCACCACACCCACAATTTTCTAGTACATTGTACATAAACTTTTTATTTTATTTTATTTAATTAAGTCAAAAGTTGTAAATTTAAGAAATAAAATAAAAATAGAATATTTAAGAATAATTTTTAGGAAAAAATATAGGGTAATAAATTATAAGAAAAAATTTATTTTATTTTAGAGTCACTTGATTTTACAATTAAAAAAAAACACATTGGAAATGATCTAAATATTGCATCAGCAGAATTAGGTAAACACTGTTCTCAAGAACACCAAAAGAAAAGAAAAAAAACTGAAGACCCAATCAAATTTTAAAATGTAAAAAAGAGGTTGAATGATAGAGGCTGTCACGTTTATATTTTGTTCCACCACTATCTCAGTTTTGGACGTAATTAAACTGTAGTTGAATACTTAGATATATAGTAATATAATGTGTTAAGATAATTCAAGTTGGAATGGTAATATCGAACAAGTGATAACAAGTAACAATAATCATGAATGAATCTAGAAAAATATTTGTATAGAGCAAAAAATAAATATATAAAAGAAATAAACCACAACAAAAATTAAATAGTAAGCATCGAAATTTAGTCTTAAAACTACACTATCCTATTGTGAAAAAATGTCTTAAGTATATCAAAACTTGGACAACGAATTTTAATAATATAATAAAATATATAAATTAGTACATTGCCTATTGATTGTGAGTTAAAAACTATTAATCTAACATGATATTATAATTCAATATCATGTTAAATACAATATAATAACTATAGAATAATATTTTTTTAATTTTGTTTGCTCCACTAGTAAATAAATTTTAGATGAAGTTAAAAACAGTAAAAATTTGTTACACAATATGTAATGTGAAATCACAACAGAGTCGGTCATGGATACAAACAAATCAAATTTGTATTTGGGGATCAACACTAATAATATTTGTTTAGGGTTAATTATTTACATAGTGCAGGACCCATTTGGTTTAAGTAATTATTTTTTAATATTTAAAAGTGACAAGTTTAAAAGTTGATAAATTAATTATGTGATATTAGTTAAAGCCTATCAAATTGCATGTATCAGCTCAGTGCCATATCTATTCCGACTTCGAAAGGTCAGCTTACGTTTCACCATATCCTATTATATTATATAAAATACATAGTGGAATCCTTATTTAAAATAATAGATATAAATAATTAATTAATTATACTTGATGCTCAAATGTTTTTGTGGACAATTTGCATGCAAAATCGTTCGTGTTTTGCAATAACAAGAAACATGAAGACCTGATGACGTACTTCATGGTCCACAACACACACTACTTAGTTTCACTTTGTTATATTTAGTCTTTATTTCTTGGTTTAGTTCTTTTTTGTTTGTTAGGTCAATTGCTTGAGATCTCAGAGCAGGAACGTTCAGTTTATATTAGTTTTGTAATTATTCACTTAATAGTATTTTATGGAACAATAATCTCTACCGACAAGAACTTTAAACATACAAAACTATTTGCATCATTTTTTTATATTAGGAAGTACGTGACTCGATTAAAAGTTACTATTGATATTAACTATAGAATCATAGAAGTGACTATAGCAAAGTTGAGAAAATAAAATAAAAGAGAAGAAACAAAATTCAAAATATAAAAACTTTGGTCTTTCAAAAAATATACATATTACTTGCTTTTGTTATTCAATTGAAGAGAAAAGTAATTAATAATGAAACAATTTAGTTATAATAATTTAAGTTAGTTTATTACTTCTATGTTTCAATATATATGCAGTATTAAATTTTTTATTTTGTTTCAATAATATATGTTATTTGTGTTTTTAATGTAGTTTTTATGGTAAATTTATATTACTATCTTGTTATTTTAATGCAATAATCAATAGAAAAATATAAATTATATTAGTGAGGGATAAAATAAACAAAACTCAATATTTTCTTAGAATTATGGAAAACCCTTCTAATTATTTACATCATGAATTTAAAACTAAATATTACAATTTTCGTTGCATTCAAAAGTTTCATAGTAACTATTGATAACGAGTAACGACATATGGACAACAACTTACCTAAATAAATGTACATATATAAGTATATAACATATGACAAACTAATTATAAAACATATTGAATTTTTATAATTTTTTATTAATATTATATATTAAAACATAATTTTAAGTTAATTATAACCACGTTTAATTCGTTTAGAATAGACTATAATAATTTTCATAATTATTAAACATTCACAACTATAATTATCGTAAATATAACTACGGATGGATCAAAGCCCTAAACGTTTTAAATTCCCAATATATATGGCATAGCCATAAGCCGTATAAGCCCACAAAACTATTTGACAATAACCATACCAACACCAAATTTAAAGCCCACTTGATACTTCAAACCGAAATCAAAGTTCAGATGTGTATATAATTGATGATTATATTGTTGATAAAAATCTGATTATATTATGAGTAATTCTTTTAATACCATCAAATTTTAGTTTTATTTTTTTATTTCATAAATATTATTAAAATTATTTAAGATAAATTATAATTAAATAATTCTATTGAATTAAAAATTAGATTTAGTTTTAATAAAATTACGTAAAGCCTAAACAATAAATAGTAAACTCAAATATTAACTAGTAAATTTTAATCATAAATATTAAATTCTAAGTTTTAATCAAAATTCTAAACTTAAAAATAATAAATACTAAACTCATACATTAAATATTAAATACTAATTTTAAATATTAAATTATAATTAATAAATTAAAATTATAAACTCTAAATAATTCTAAATAATAAATACTAAATTCAGACATTAAATACACAACTCTAGTATCTAAGAGATATAGAAAGTAAAAGGAGAAAGAACAAATAAGAGTTGAGTTGGCTCATATAGCTCATGACTTCATCTTCATGCATCAACTTTAAGTTTATTTATTTTGAGAATAATAATGCATAATATATTCCATTTTAGGCAGTCTCTTTCTGAAAAAGATATATAGCATTTATATACAAAACGACTGATTATTATAACTAAAGAGATGAGAAGAAAATCAATAGGAAAAAAATAAAAGATAGGATGACAAATTTCAAAATCTTTCTTTTATTTAAAAACAAAAATAAACGTTGAGTCATAAAATAGAAATTGTAAATGACATGTTTCATTTTTTACATGCTTTTTTTGTAAAGTTGATCTCCATACTAAAATAGATT
This sequence comes from Leavenworthia alabamica, assembly GCA_000411055.1. Lineage (NCBI taxonomy): Eukaryota > Viridiplantae > Streptophyta > Magnoliopsida > Brassicales > Brassicaceae > Leavenworthia > Leavenworthia alabamica. The sequence continues at coordinate 94,339 of KE156898.1, forward strand.
TTAAAAGTAAATGTTTTTTTCTTTTCATATTAAAAAAACGAGATTAATGTTATGATAGTTTTTAAATTTGAATGGTGAAGTAAAACATTTTTCTTTTATTTGTGTTTAGACAGGACTACGACTCTTGCGGTCTTGCCCGGTTGCCCTACAAAGATACCCTAATGAACTTTCATAATTACGAATCTATATGATAATGAACGTTATTAAGTAAAGTTGACAAATACTTAATCAAATGCCAAATGAAAATTATGATTAATTAATCAAAAGTTAGTAGTTTAATAATGATCTATTTACGTGTCATTTTATTGGCATAGACTAATATGAGAAATTTATGGTAGCATAATTTGTAACCTTATTCCCCTAACTAAACGACAAAAGAGCACACACACATATATACACTATATATTTTTATATGATATATATACTACAAGAAAGGAAGGCTAATTCCGACCGAATCACCGTAATAAAAACACTATTGTGACACTTTTCTATATAGAGGGTAATGCATTGTATTTGGGGATTAATATTTAGTAGATAACTATATGCTAAGATAAAAATGACAAAAATAAGATAAAATACGATGGAAAATTTGTAAATAAATGTTTCATTTGATTTATTGTGCATAAAAACACATGATTTTATATAAAATGGTATTATAAGATTACATAAAATGAATTTGTATAAACAAAAAAAACATGCACCACCATATTAAAAACATGGTTATTTAGTGGTATATATTACCTTATATTTAAACTAAAATACTTCTTTCTTTGTATTTTTTTTCTCTCTAAAAACCTTCCAACGTAATTTTGCAATTTACAAATTCTTAATGTTACAAAAATATGTGTAAACCTATGATATTTAAAAAAATGTGTGACATTATAATTGTTTTATTAATAAAATTACTTCCTAATTAATATTTAAAGAGAGATAAGAAGAATTATAAAGACATCAGAGCCGATATGTTTCCACCAAAAGCTCAAGCATGATGATGATCTGCTTTATATATGGGGCTCAGCAATTTAGTCAGTAAAAGTTAATTATTCGTACACATATTTATTTGATATTAAACCCTCATGGACATGAACACATGAATAGAAATATCATAGATCTCCATTTTTCTAATAGCATCATAAACCTTTTTAGAACATTTAATGAAGGAGAAACTCTTCAAAGTTTTTGATATAATTTAATTAAATAATTAATATGGAGAAAAATGTTTCTTATCTTTTGATTATTTTCTAGTTTTTATTTGTGAAAAAAAACACCAAGATACTACAAATAGGAATGCTCTTAAGATTTTTCAATTTCATGATAACCAACTCTCTACGTATAAAATTTTGAACTAGGAACAGTAGACTATAGATCTAGCTAGTGACTAAACAAACCAAAAATATGATTTGCATTTTTTAAAAATAAAATAATTTCACTAGACAACTTCTCCGTTTGAAATATGAAACAGTATACTATAGATCTAGTGACTAAACATAACATAATATGATTTGCATTTTTGCAAACAAAAATTTCACTAGACAACTTATATATATATATTGTAGTTATTATTCGAGAAACGGAACCTTATAGGCGAAGAAACGTCGTCCCACTCAAACCCTAAAAAGGAATCACAAGAAAATTATATATTTGGTGTCATATACACATATACAAATAATGCATGAGAGTGAGTGGGGAATTATATAAAAAAGGAATAAAGCATAAGAACATGACTCATGTTTTAATAAAGCATTATGTTCTCACTTTATCTTTGTGTCCCTTCTCTATCACCCTCTTCTCTCTAAACTTCTGTCTTCTCTCTTTCCCTTTTGGTTCTTCACATCTCTCTTTAGTCTTTGGTTCCCCTCTTTCGTTTTTGTTCTTTTGAGTTTTAAAGATCCATCAAACTTTATTAAAGAAAGAAGAAGAACAATGGTTTCTTCATCCATCTCAAGCTTTTTAGATCCACCACTTACTTGGCCACAGGTTCTTTGATCTTTCATTACCTAATCACTCTCTTTTTATGTGTGGTTTCTACCTCTTTTAAATTCTCTATTGATTGCTTTGATTCTTATAATAATAAGTTTGATTCATTTTTTATAAAAGATATATTCCTATTCTCATATTCATTCATCTTTACTCTCTTCTTTTTTCAAAGTTCTAAAACATAATATGGTATTTTTTGCTTTGTAATCTCACCTATATATACAAACAAAATACATACTATAAGTTTATTGTAATAAAAAAATAGTAACAAAACACCAAAGATTTAATTTTATAAGTCTCTAGTTATTTGTTTCTTGAATTGTCTAATTGAATTCGTTTTTGTTTCTTTAATGTTTGCAGTCTTCGAATTCGAATTATCATCCTCAGATTCAAGAAAGTGGAAGTTTAGTTAGTGGCCACCACCAAGTATTTTCTCACCACTTCCCACAAAACCCTAACCTTAACCATAACCATGTTGACAACACAACCACTGTTGATCCGGCCAGTCTCAATGGCTCAGCAGCTGAGAGAGTGAGGCTAGCTAAGAACTCTCAGCCACCAGAGGGAGCCCTAAAGTGCCCTAGATGCGACTCAGCCAATACCAAGTTCTGTTACTATAACAACTACAACCTCACTCAGCCACGTTACTTCTGCAAGGCTTGTCGCCGCTACTGGACACGTGGAGGTGCCTTAAGGAACGTGCCTGTCGGTGGTGGCTCCCGGAGGAACAAGAAGAGTAAACCTGGAAACTCCAAGTCTTCCTCCTCTTCCATACAAAGCAAGAAGTCAACGTCTATGGTCAACGCTCCAAGTCCTCCAACTATTAGTAACGACCAGTTTTTGCCCACTCTACAAAACACAACTCAACTCGGTGGTATTGGTTTAAACTTAGCCGCCATTAATGGTGCAAATGGTAACACTAGTGGAAGTTTCTTGAATGAGTTAGGGTTTTTTCATGGAGCTAACACTTCAAGCCAGGCCATGATGAGTAACAACAACAACAATGAACGTAACATTATGACTTCTCTTGGATCAATGAGCCACTTAGCTTTGTTCAATCAAACCATGGGCTTATATAATTTCCCTAACGAGGGTAATATGGGAATATCATCTTTTAGGGCTACTAGTGTTTCTCAAACTACTCCAATGAAAATGGAAGAAGCTCATTTGAGTAATATAAGTCGACCCGATCAATCCAATCACTATTGGACCGGTTTAGGTCTCCCAAGTTCTTCTAAAGATCACCACCACCATCTAATATGAATGTTTCTTAGCCGTTGGATCATTGATGGGAGAAACTATAAGGTATACTAGACTCGGTTCGTTATAGCAATGGCTGCATATATATAGGATGAGGTGTGACAAAAAAAATCATATTATGTGATTAATTATATGTTATGAGTATCTGTCGAGTTTTTGTTTCTTGAATTCGTATTAATCACTTGAACTTTCATAAAATAATACTAACTTATTGATATGTTATATATATTTTATTTTCTTTTCATCATTACTAACTATTATATCATTCATTGCCTTTATTTACGGGACCAACAGGATAATGCATGCATAAAGTAAAACTGTGTTAAAGACTGATGAATTTAATCATACAATTTCGTGTACTATAGATCAAAAAAGTTTTAAATTACCAAAAAAAGCTTATTATATATATCTCACATTTTAAGGAGCTTTGCCTTTATCTTTTTCAGTCTTAATAAAGATATGTGCATGTGAATATGCATGTACGTATCACGTTTTAATCTTTACTTTTCAGTAATAAATATTCCGTACATACAAAACTTTACTTTAAAAAATATATATATTATATATATTATTGTTAAAAGATTAAACAACCTTACTTTTACATCGAAGTGGATTTATTGGTTCTTTTAATATTATAGTTTTAATGTTCTCTTCATAAGAGTGACAAAACCTAAATGTTTGGAAATAAGAAATTAAGAATTAGGAAACAGGCCACGTTATATTGTGGGCTTTGCATAATATTGGTTTGATGGACTCTTAAACAAATTTGGACAAAGACCCTTTTGATTTCTTCAACAATTTAAATAAATATTATGGTATTAGTCACTAGATTAATTGACTAATCAGAATGTAATAAAAAAAGTCAACTAATTTGAGATTATTCTCTTCTCCTCCATCAAAGACCAATTTGAAAACTCATGGAAACCACTTTCCAATTAAGCATTTAATTACATCTTAGTCTTAGCTTATGCAGAGCAGGTCCTGAGTACAAGCACATCAAACATTCGCTTGGAGGCTCACAAAATTTTTTTGCATTAGAGACCAATTTTTTGAGAATTTTTTTTTTACTATGTATAAAATACTAAATTTTTCTTTACGTTTCTATCCGAATGAAACTCAGGATCGACATTGGCTTTATAACCACCATTTTATTCATATTAGGTGGATACTATTTTTATATATTTAGAATAATATTTTTTAGAAGTTTAATTTGAAAATTCATCATGCATTTTTAGATTTCTCTTATATAAAGTATTTTAGATTTTGAAAAGTTATTATATCTCGCAGGTGATGTAAGCTTCTCAAAATTCAGAAAGCATAGAACTTAATAGCACAAACTTGGTTAGGCCTTCTAGAACTTGATGTGAGGTGGACCAGTCGGCAATAATGGAAACAAATTTGCCTTGATTTCAGTGATCAAATCTTTTTTTTTTAATTTTTCCAAATACCTTTAATCTTGTAAGTATCTTTTCGAGATTAAAATTCAACTTTACATAAAAAAAATTAAATTATTTCGCCAACTTGGCTTCCCAATACTTGTAATTATGTATTCTACAAATTCTAGTGAATCTCCCTTCATACATACCAAGAGATGTTTTCAATGTACAAAATTTTCTAAAACCAAGAGATGAAGAAACAAAAACCATGCAAAAAAATTCACAAAGTATTATCAAAATGATAAGTGATGTGACTTGTCAACTAAAAACATAATATCAAAGGAATAATCAATAATAAGAAGATTATTTAATAACAAGTAGGTACATAAAAAAAAAAATTACATTTATATGTAACTCATAGTTTATTACAAATTTGGTTATACGTAACAACTACGTACGATTTACATATATTACATATGAAGACATCAAATACATCTAGCTTTCTTGATTTTGTTACTTAAAGATGTTACATTTAGAATTATCATTCTCCTGCTTTTATACGAATTCCTAACCTTAAAGCTTCTCGATGGGACTGCTTTAGGTTTCCTCGGCGCCGGTGGACAGATTCTTGGCATCGCCGGGAGAATCTGTTCGGCACGAGTCGGAGTCTTGTAGTAATCTTCTTCTCTTGCTTCCTCTCGGGGTTTAGTTTCAAGATCTTGATCTTGTAATAATTCTTGATCTTGATATATAGGAGAAGCGATGTGGAACTCATGTTGTGGAAATGTGTGAATGTTCTTGTTCGAGAATCCTAAAGAGGGTTCAAGAAGGAACCCTAGTTCCTTCTCACTAAGATTGTTTTGGTCGGAGAGAACAATTCCAGTGTCTGAGAAACCCATCTTTAGGAAGAAACACAGCTCAAACTTAAAGCATATAAAGAAAATTCTGATGAGGGAGAGAGAAAGAAAGAGAGTTTATTTATGGCTTTGGTAGCTTAATTTGCTTTAATAATAGTAATATTACCATATATATAGGAGTTAGTTAAAATATATTGTGATTATGTAAATAATAATAATTTCATTGGAGAACATTCGGGTTTGTAATTAATGTTGATGGATCCAATGCAACAACTATACTTTATGTAAGATTGCTTTTCTTGTAGTAAAATTTATTTTAACGTTTACATATTAAAAATCGAAAATTAAAATACACAGTTTACGGGTGGACATAAATCTAAAACCGAATTTATAAGGATTTTTAGTTTTTGGTTTTCTGATTTTCAGATTTTTTTCTCGGAGGTTTCGTTTTTTTTTTCTTTCAGATTTTGGTTTCAGTTTTTTCGGTTTCGGTTTCTATTTCAGATAATATTTATTTTGTAACATCGAACCAAAACCGAAAAAATTCCAACCAAACTGGATCAAATTAAATCGATTTATGTTTGATTTTTTAATATGTCTTAGTTCGGTTATCCGAATACCAAAAACACGAATTAAATCCGAACCCGATTGCCTAATCCTATACACAATCATGTTTAAATTTCAAAGTTAATGTGTCTTATTCTCATATTATAGTTTAATAAAAATATTATTCCATTAAAGAAATATAAAAAATAGGAGACAAATATAGAAATTGTGTAAAGATAAAGAAAAGAGTTGAAAGCTTAGTGACATAGAAACAAGAAAAAGCCATTTTTGTTGGTTAAAAAGAAAAAGGTCAATTACTTTCCTTTAGTTATAAGCTATGCTATAATAAATTATTAAATTTATAGAGTGGTCTGTCTTTTTCATCTTATTCAATTTTGGTTACATCATTATTTACTTTATTTTTTTTATCCTAATTTTGATGCATGTGAACATCAATGTCACATGTCTTCTCTGTTATCACACCTACCTATATAAACACTAATACACATCACTTATATCATACATGATCAAATCTTAAAATGTTTTAAGCCAAAAAAAAAACTAAGTACCTTTGTTGTTTTTCAAGTAGTTAAGCTTCTACTTCCCAAAGCAAAATAAATCCAAGATTTTGTCACGTTTGATCAAATCACGAGAGAATCTTGGTTATTGTAATTGGACAAAAAGTTTTAAAATTATTCTTTATAAATTATTCTAAATCTTAATAAATGTGTATTAACTAATAAGCAAATTGATTAGAAAATATCTAGTCACACAGTCCAGATAGAATAAATGGAACAAACACATCATAACAATATAGTAATAACAATTCAATAATATATTACAATTCTGATTATAATTAATTTTGTTACATCGAATGTAACATATGTCTACTAAATTATTACGGTCGATTAAACTAATCAATAAAAACAATATTAAAGAAAAAGTCATGCACAATGCTTGGTCTAATTTGTTGTAGATCACATTTTCAATTATTATATATTTTTAAATTAAATAAAATCAAAATCCAAATTCTCTGGATCGATCCTTTAAAAAAATAATGTAACTTCTTCTTCAGATAATTTACAAATAAAAATATATAAATAAAAGTGTAGTACATACTCTCATGGAACACATAATGAAATTATATCTCATGCTCAATCATTTTGTCTCCCATCTTCTAGTTACTCTTACTTCTCTTCTTCTTTGTCATTTTTTATTCTTCTTTAATCTTAGTTTCAATTTCAGTGTAATTACAATCATTGACTATTAGTAATTATGTAGTTGTGGCCCAACATATGTTTATGTGGACAACTAAAGATCATTACAAAATCTTGTCTTATCCATACCTGATTTCTCCTATAACTTATTATTTGTCTATTGATGTTTATAAATAAATAAAAATACCTTGTTTTTATTCGATATATTTTAGATATAATAAGATTCTTCTTTTAAATCAAATGCTAAGGCACAAACAATTTAGTTATGGTTTTACCAAAATTTGTTTTTGACAAATTCCAAATTGTTTTTATGTTACCACATTTGGCTATGCATTTAGTTATATAGGACCAAATAAGTCATTTTGTTTTTATTGGTCACCATAATTTATATTGCAATTTGCAAGCAAACTGTCCAATGATTCATGTTAGAGTATAGACAGACCAATCGACCAGACTTTTCTACCGAGAGCCATATCTTAGCAGAGAGAAAAAAACCGTCTAGGATAATTTTTTTTTTTTGGCGTACGTTAAAAATTTATTTGTGTGACAAAAATTTTTATTTATTTAATAAGGGTTTCAATTTTTAGCTTCGTCTAAAGATATGGCCCTGCTCTACCAAATCAAGAATCTCAACTGATCTTTAATTTTGGTGCACGGATGATTGAACCACCGGGTAAAGCTTCTCTTAACCATTCCACTCGACTAGTTTTTATTCTATAAAAATATAACCGNTGCAACTTGCAAATTTATTTTAAAAGTAAAAATTTTATATTATTTATCATAGATTATGTTTTATTTATATATTTTTTTTTTCAAATTTATATTTGTAAAATTAATCAATTTATTTTTATAGATTTTAAGGATTTTTACAAGTTTTACGTGTTTCAAAAGTTTTTAAATAATTTTAAATATAAAAAATTACAAAACTAAAATTTACAGGTTGTGAGTTAGTTTGCGGCCTCTGCAAATTTTGTGTGTGTGAGTCTAATTTGAAAAAATTTAGTTTATGAGGATCAGATCTAGAATATATAAATTTAATCAAAAATCTGCGAGTTGCGGGTTATAGGTTGCGGGCCACCAGTTTTCCAGCACTAGTTAAGTACACATGAAACATGATTAACATGGAACAAAGAAACCTTTGGAATCAGCTAGAGAGTTTTATACAAAGCTTAAACCATTGCGAATACTCTCTATATGAACTTTCATCATTTTGAAGCATCTCTTATGTATAACAGCTAATGCAATATTAATATTAATGATGGATACAAAAATGTATCCATTCAAAAACACTACTACATTGTCTTATTCAAACAGTAACCAAACAAATCCAACCATACAACAAGATTAAAATCAATAGAAATAATGACTGTTAAGGAAATGAGAAGCAGTTGCAAGTGCACCACCAAGAATAGCATCAACCACAACCTTGTCTTTGCCTTTATTACTAACCGCAGAGATCACTACTCCTGTCGCCGCGCCAGCTACCATTGCATTTGTCTGATACCAAACATTTACATTTTTATAAGTTTTGCTACAAACATCTTATAACAAAATATGGAATGTAGTCAGTGTTAATACCCAATCTCTAGTACCACGGATACGTTCGATTCCATACTGAGTTCCAACATAAACTCCAGCCGCAGATCCTAATCATATTTATACATATTACAAACTTTTATAACCTAATCTTAATGGATTTATTGAAAATAAAACAATGTAACTTACCCCAGTATACTCCTTCTTTACACATGTTCTTAAGCTACAACATTGTTTAACAAAAATTTCAAATTCCACACACACATAGATAAATATGTTATGTAATACATTAGATTAGATGTAATGATACTAACCACATCTTCCATACTGCTTTTAGAGTAATTCCCTATAATCAAAATTTTTAAACATTAAAACAAATGATAAGTACAAGAACAGATCCATCTAAATAAGTCAAACTCTACATAGACAGAACATTAACTAACAGTTATATGTGTGTTTTTGAAGTTACCTTTGTCAATGGTCTTGTAAGTATCTTCTATAAGAGATTTAGAAACTCCAACCTAAACTCATCAAAGATAAAGATTTACAAAACTAAGAAAATGAATTCTTTACAAAGAAACATATAGAAAGTGGTTCAGAGCTTACAGCTCCGATCTTGAGGAAGGCATCAATGGTGAGATTGAGAAAAGGGTTTCCCATGTCAATTGCCACTGACAGTTTCGGTGTACTAACAGTTTCTGAAACTGTGCTTGAAGCCATATTTCTTCTTCTTCTTGTTCCTCTGTGTTTTTCTTTTGGGATATTTTCTTGATCTTTTTCTAAAACAGTTTCATCTATTTTCTTGGGATTTTATAAATAGGTTTTAACGGTTGAGAAGAGATCAAAAGGACCCACGAAGATATATATATATATTATATGAAATGACGACATTGTCCTCTTAGAACTATATGCCAAAACCACATGTTGCCGACTTCAAAATGATTTTGGTAATGATATCGTAACTTTAATAACAATAACCAAATCTAAGATCAATCTTGAAGAGTAACAGAGTTAAACACTCACAATTCAACTCAGTATTAATGTTAACACATTCTTGAAACAAACAAACAAGTTTCATTATACCAAATTTTACATAGATTGATTTTAGTTTTCACTCTTTTTATTGTGATGACGTTTCCTACTCTTCTTCTCAAACGTCCAATGCTTGAAACATCTGAGTCAGAAGGGGTTTGTTTTGATTCTCATGGGGATTTGCCTAAGTGCTCAGATTAAAGTAGTGAGTTCAGGTGAGTCAAGTACATCATTTTTTAGTTTTAAATAATTATTTCCATTCATGAAAATTTCTTGAATTGAGTAGCAAAAAAACTTTTATTTGTGGGGATTATATGAAGTTTAATTATTATAAGTTAGTATAAATCATAAGTATTTGTTTATTATTTTATCAAATCTTTTGTTTAATTCGAGGTTAGGTTTTTTTTGGTGGATGTGGACTTACTTGACTTAAAAGTTAGGTGTTTTGACAAATCTGTCAAATGTTTCATAATAACTAATTTAAAATTTACCAAAACTTTTGTCTTTTTGGGTTTTTTAGTTAATTTACAACTAAACACTCAAGAGAGAAAAAGACAAGCAAGGAAAAAAATGCAGAGTTTTATGGATATGATTAAAAAGGTGAAAACTAATGTTGTATTATGTACAAAATATGTATTTGGTGGTTGTATAGGTACAACAAGTTCAGAGGCTAATGATTCACAAAGTATAGGAAGCAAAGGCTCATCTGTGTCTACTAACAAAAGCCCTCGAACCGAAGGAGAAATCTTGCAATCTCCTAATCTCAACAGATTTTGTTTTGCTGACCTTAAAGCAGCAACTAGAAATTTTAGACCAGATAGTCTTCTTGGTGAAGGTGGATTTGGTTCTGTTTTTAAAGGTTGGATTGATGAACAATCTCTTACTGCATGTAAACCGGGAACCGGTATGGTTATTGCTGTTAAAAAACTTAACCAAGATGGTTGGCAAGGTCATCAAGAATGGCTTGTAAGTACTTCAAGAACTTAGAGATCTTTTATAACTTTTGACAAGATTCGAAGATTGTTTTATGTTTTGTTGTAGGCTGAAGTGAATTACTTGGGACAGTTTTCGCATCCGAATCTTGTGAAACTAATTGGTTATTGTCTTGAAGATGAACATCGTCTTCTTGTTTATGAGTTCATGCCTCGTGGAAGCTTAGAGAATCATTTATTNTTGGCAAGGTCATCAAGAATGGCTTGTAAGTACTTCAAGAACTTAGAGATCTTTTATAACTTTTGACAAGATTCGAAGATTGTTTTATGTTTTGTTGTAGGCTGAAGTGAATTACTTGGGACAGTTTTCGCATCCGAATCTTGTGAAACTAATTGGTTATTGTCTTGAAGATGAACATCGTCTTCTTGTTTATGAGTTCATGCCTCGTGGAAGCTTAGAGAATCATTTATTCAGAAGTATATTGTTTTATCAATCTCTCAACTCATTTTTTTTGTATTATCTGAAAAGGTTTTTGAGTATTCAAGATTTGGTTTCTTGTACGGTTTGTAGGAGGTTCTTACTTCCAATCTTTATCTTGGAGTCTACGTTTGAAAGTCGCGGTTGATGCTGCAAAAGGTCTTGCTTTTCTTCACAATACCGACAATAGGGTCATATACCGCGACTTCAAAACTTCAAATATACTTCTTGATTCGGTATTTTCTATGTTTTTCTATCTTTGGTTTGATGTATGAAAGTTTAAGGTTTTATTGTATTATTGACCATAGGAGTACAATGCCAAGCTTTCTGATTTCGGGTTGGCTAAAGATGGTCCAACGGATGGAAAAACCCATGTTTCGACACGGATCATGGGTACTCAAGGATACATAGCTCCTGAGTATCTTGCAAGTGGTTAGTCTCCAAAATCTTTTTTTCTTTCGTGTGATGACTTATGTAACATCCGTGTTCATAAGGGGATGACAGATCGATCGATTGTTGAGATGAGTTCGATGTTAGTGTCGTGTATAAAAAGTTTTTGAAAACTCATATCGAGTATGGACCACAAAAGTGATAGTTTCAACTTCTTTTTAACTTTTTCACCTTTTTATAGGTCATTTAACAACCATGAGTGATGTCTATAGCTTTGGTGTTGTGCTTTTGGAAATGATGTCCGGACTGAGAGTAGTGGACAAGAACCGTCCTGAAGGACAACAAGAGCTGGTTGGTTGGGCAAGACCATTACTTTCAAACAAAAGGAAGTTATTTAGAACTTTTGATAACCGTCTACAAGATCAATACACAATGGAAGAAGCTACTAAGCTAGCTACTCTAACGTTGAAATGCCTTACATACCTGCCAAAGCCTAGACCGAACATGAACGAGGTTGTTTCTCATCTTGAACATATCAAAACTTTGAATGAAGCAAGAGGAAGTAACATTGATAAAAGAATACGTAGGAGAAGTGATAGTGTTACAAATGAAGGTTGTGGTCGAGAAAACGTTGTGGGTGGTGCCATAGCTACTGCTTATCCACGTCCTTCTGATTCACCTCTCTTTGTTTAAGTTATAAATTAATATACAAATAGGTTCTTGAAATGCAAAATTCAAATATTCCCCTTTTAACGTAAAATTCAAATTTATTTCCAAAAATAATGAAAAAAAGGAGAGAAGAAATGATAAGGTAAAGTAGGAAGGGAACAAAAAGAACCCACAAGCCATGTGCGAATCTCATCTTTTTTCTTATATCGTTAAGTACTCCAATGGACCCTTTCTCTGTGAGGTGACTCTTATTCTCTTTCCGATTATACCCTTTTCTTTCTAGACTAGATCCTACTACATCCCATTTCTCTACATTTACTCATTTAATATATAATTAGGATTGAGTAGAGTCGAGGATTCTCATAAATGAGTTGAGTTTGGATAAAATTGGATCAAGGTTAGATATATCAAGTTTAGAAGTATATGATCTAACTGAATAATTATTCGGGTTTAGTTTGAATTTAGTTAAACCACAGTAGGATTCCGATATTTTGATATTAAGATTTTAGTATTCAATGAATTTATTTTTTTGTTCGGTTTGATTTTTAATATAAAAAATTACTGAGAAAAAGTAATTTAATTTGAATAAATTTTAATTTATTTTTTTAAATATAACTAAAATGTTTTAGAATATTTTTAATTATTTATATATATAGCTATATTTTGGGTTCGGCTAAAATTTTTTGGATTTAAAAGTTTAATACTTAATAAAATAAATTTTTGGTTCGTTTGGGTAGTCCTTTCCCATATTCGGGTGTATCAAATTTAGAAATATAGCAGTCAACGAAACGGTTTTTTTGTGTTTGTACTCGGAATTGGAAAATAATTTTTGGATCGGTTATGAATCGAACGTTTCAAATAGTTTTTTTTGCCTAAGATTATGATTAAGTGTTAGAATCATATAATTTGAAATTCTAATTTTATAGATTTTCATTGAAGGTGTCACTATCATCTTCTTATTTTAGCTAAATCCCATAAAATCCAGGATTATTTTTCTTTCTTCTCATCCACCCAAACCCAACTCTTTTGTTAGATAACTTATACATTTATGACCAATCCACGAATTTTTACTTTTTCAAAAATAAACCATAACATACACACATTTATATAATATTAATTGTTACAATATAAAGGTCTACAAGAAGCATTACAAACATAGCTATTACTGCTTCTTTTACTATAACAAGCTGATAGCAGAACTCTTTGCATTTGCTTCACAGCTCCTTCTACTTTCAACAAACTTCTAATTTTACCCCAAAAGTTATCACATTAAACATTTAAGACCCCACACGCTAAAAAAAACACCACTGTCCACTTTCACACTCCCCAAAAAAACATCAGAGATTCAAAAATTGGAATTTCAGTGGTCTTTAAAATTAATATATATAATTTCCTAAATTACTTATGCCTTCGGCTGGAAATTATAATAATAATAATAATAATAATAATATAGTAAAAACATAATAATAGATATATGATTTTCCAATATTATCCTTCTTCAGACTCTGAAGTTCTTTCCTGTGAAAGTTTGACCGAACTGCCAATTCGCCGGTGCAATGTTCCATGACGTGGAGCTTCTACGGTCACTGCCTGTGACCCTAAACGAAAGTGACTGACCAACCAAAACTGAGTTAGATTGCCAGTTTTGTCCCCAGTTACGACTCATGCTCATCCACGGAGTATGTGTTCCTTTCACACTTAACCTCACTATGTTACCGACGCCAGCGACGTTTGTGACTAGAACCAAGTTAAAGTAACGGAAACCGTTGATCGTGAACCTTATTCCACCTCTCTTCCGGCATGGCACACTGTAATAAAAGAAAACAAGACAAAGGCATTTACGTCATTCAGATAAAAGTTTGAAAACGCGTGTTGACCAAAGAGACCATTCATTATTATTACTATGACTTTGGGTCCATTTTTTTAAATTATTTACGATGGTACTGATAGGTTAAAAAGGGATTGTTGGAAGGACAGTTTCGTCCTTTTGTAGAAATTGAGATTTTTTAGATTTGATAAATTAAACGCGTACGAGAGACCCGACATAAATGCTACACCGAGTCGCGCCAAAATAATCAAAGACGTTGAGACTTTTCAATCTCACCCCTATACTTCTAAAATGTTATGTTAATGCCACAAAATTTAATTTCTAACCGCATTTACCCAAAGTTATTCCAAATCCAAACGTAAAACTTCTAAATTATTGATTATACCAAATTTTTTAATTCTGTCGAAACGAACTCAAGTCGTTCAGAATCTAAACGTAAAATTTCTCAACTGTACCCTTGGTGTTCTAAAATGTTAAGTTTAATACCCCAAACTTTTAATTTTCCGGCATTAACCCTAATCGTTCAGAATCAAATTGTAAAACTTCTCAACCCTACCGTAATACTTCTTAAATGTAATGTTTCACACCCCAAAGTTCTAAATCTACCATGTTAATCCCAATTTAAGTAACCAATCAAACCTATCCTAGAGGTTTAAACTGAATATGGTAATAAAACTGCTTCACTTACCGGCGGAAAGAGACAGGGACGATTCCAGCACGATACTCAGCGATCTTAAGGAACATAGGCATAGCAAGATCAAAGTGAGGCCTAGGAGGATTGCACCAGCCACCATTGTCACTAGGCTGAGCAAAGTTTGGAGGGCAGAAATTGGTTGCAGTGATGAAGATTGAAGGGCTACCTGAGTGACACCACTTAGGATCATTCGCACATTTAAGCTCGAAACAAGAACCACAGCTATAACCATTGTTGAACAGAGCTGTACTTAGAGCTGCCGTGTTCACACCGTAACCTTGACTGTATAAGTTACCATAACCACAAGCACCTCCTGAGATGAAAAAAACAGAGCAAAAGAGTTTTGAAAGGGTAAAATAGTCAAGAAGATTTAATATCATAAGATTTTAGCTTTTATCACAATGTGGTACATAATTAACATAAAGATAAGAACTTTAGGTTTAAATTAATGAGAATAAAAATGTAAATGTAGTGATTTTGGTGTAAGAGAAGATAGAGATATATATTACCCATGGTGCCTGAAGCATCAGAGCCTCCATAGAAAGTGGCATGAGCACTTTCCCAACCTCCACCATTGTAAACTCCTGGGATTCTTGCTTCAGATTTTGTAATAATTGTAAGAACAAATAAAACCAAACTCAACATTGCCATTATGAGAAAGAGAGATTTTGGGAGAAGGCAGAGGATGAAGAAGAGACTCTTGAAGAGGTATATATATTACATTTATAATATTTTTATTTTATTTATTTTCTTGATTTGTAATATTCTCTATCTTTATCTTACAAAAACTTTTTTTTATATCCTCTATTTCTTTTATTTTCATAAAATTATAGCATTGTCTAATTCTCTAAATATGATTTATAGTTTTAAGAAACTATGAAAAAATACAATTACAGATTTTGTATGTAAGTGTAGTACTAATGTAGTAGTATAAAATAGAGTAAATGTATAGACAGTATATAATGAGTATTGTCTCGTGTACAAAAGTCATGTGCAGTTATGTACAAATCCATTATTAAAATGTTTGGTCTTGCCCTTTCCTCTACATGAGTGTTGCTCCTTTAAAGCGCGTTGGGACGACCACTCTTAAGTTGCTATCAATAGTTTTCACCCTTTAAAATTGCTCAACCTTGTAGCGCTACGGACCTATCTGATAAGTTGACAACAATTTATGTGTATGTATTGAGTTTTAGTATATGAATTTGTTATTCTAATGGCCATATTAATTTTCATTGTTCAAACACAATGTTTTTTTTGCTTTACTTCCATCATTGACAATTTACGTAATATCTTAAGTTTTGTTGTTTAGTTTAACTTGGATTTCTAATTTTTTACCAATTTAATATTATTCCTTAATATCATATTCTTGAACACATGGAATGTAGATATTTTAATTTTAATTTGTACTATAAAGAACAAAATTATAATATTTTTTTTAATTTTATATTATATTTTTGTCTCTTTATTCAAAACATATACATTAGTTAGACCTTAATCGGAATTAGCACAAGTGATTATAATAATGTTCACGCCGTCACGGGTCATATATGAAATACTTAATAGTGAACTCATCACTCATTGACTTGAAGCGACCGAAGATACTTCATATTTCAACGCTATTTCATTATATTTCATCTAGTATACAAAATTTCTCAGCAAATACAGTTTTAAGTTGTCACATATACGTACAATTTTTGATGAATTTAGCATCTAGTAAGTATGTATAATTGAAGGCTGGGATTGGATGATGAGTGATAGACTAAGATGGGGACCACCACATGGAATCCTATCGAGTGTCCTTGTCTGACGTTTAACTGTGGGACCCATTTAATTACCGTAATCATCGGAGCACGTAAACCAGCGAATCTGCTAAACCGAAGTTAAAATTACTAATAAGTTCACCACCTTAAAACACACTAATGTCAATAACAATATTATAATGTTTCTTGAAAATTTAAAAGACAAATTGATAAAAGATGAATTATGGAGTCGCACACGCCAAACAATAGCAATATATATCTGTGTGGTTACTGTGGCTCTTTTATTTTTCTTTATACGTCTGGAAATATTTGTTGAAGTTGAACATGTCGTGGAGCCTACTGTAAAATTTAGTAACAGTGAGAACACTGTTGTTTGAAAAATCAAATGATTCTACAATATTAGACGGTCCAGTGATGTTTTCGATAACTAAAATTATTTACCAAAAAATTATGCGTCATATATTAAAATAATATATAAATAATTTTAACAAATAATCTTGATTTATTATTCATAGATTCATATGCTAATTTACAATATTATATTTATATTTACTAAATTATTCTTTTTTTGACACATCAACATAATGTTACGTGTCATTCTCACAATTTTTCTAATTTTAATTAGAAATTACATAATTTAATATTTTTAATAATTTAATTCATAAAAAAATATTATATATCCATTTTTTTCTATTTCTTTTAATGCACAATTAATTATTTAAAAAAAATAACTACAACTCCTAAAACTTCTTTATATCTTTCTATTTTTCTCTATTTCTATAAAACTAATTTTATAAATAAGTTTTATCTTCTTATATTATTGTAAATTAATATTTTAAAACAAAATTTTAAAAAAATTATTAAAAATTAATATTTTTAATATATAATATAAAATAACATTTAATTTATCTTTGCATAGCAGAGACATGATTCTAGTTATATTATAAACTAATATATTAGCAGTTTTATGATCTATGTTAGGAATCAGATTTCCATGTTTTGTCGCTAACACATTCTTAAACACTGTCCAAATTATATCTTGGCAAGAACTTGGAACATCTATATTTTGACAAAAAAAAAACATATTTTGAAATAAATTTGTCGGAAGAAAGAAAAAAAGATTTGTTGGAAGAAAGAGAACCAACATTGTTTAACAGGACCTAGTGAAAACACTTGCCACTCTTCAAAGCATCCAACACCTCCCATGTGATGGATCATCTCCACAGCCTTAAATCCGAAGTAGTCTTATAAATTTATTAAAATAACTACGTGTACCATTAGCATGTAGCCGTGTGTTAGTCGTGAAGATTTATAAGTAGAAGTTCACGAATCCAATGCGGTAGTCCCTACCCTATCAAACTACCATGTGATCCTACCAAACCATATCTGACGCTAACATTGCTTCATCATTCATAAATCACAATCTATTTTATTATTAGAGATCTGACTCATACTTTATTTGATAACCCAACACCTTAAGGAGATTCTAGTATTGTGGTAGTTCATGCATGGTTAATACTTAGCAAACTCTATTGTTTTCCATACCATACTATTAAGACATTCCTATTAATCGGGTTCAGAGGTATTTTGAGTAAATTATGAAACCATACTAAGTTATAAGTTTTGGAAACAACAAACTCATCACATGGTGCATTTGGTTACGACGTCTAACTCAAAATGTATTCAATATTTATGTTGGTTTTATGGTAACAAGACATTTAATATGCAGGAGAGACGTTGCTATAAACTGAACCAAGCATTTTTCAACTTGTTCACAAATAACAATTTGGAAAAGCTGATTTTATGTAGCACACGAAATATATATTTTTAATAAAATTTATCATTATTATGAGAATAACTAAATTATTGGAATAATAGGGCATGGACAGAGGTAGATAGAGGCAGTAGTATTGGTTTATGCGTTTGATAGAGAATAAATATTATCATTTTAGTTATTTTACTAATTTTATATTGATCTGTTGTGTTTTTACTTGCTTTGGAGTATTTGTTGTAATTTATAGTGAAAATTAATAGACTAAATTTGGATCAAACCAAAACTGCTCAAAGAAAATTAATATTATAACTCCATTCCCATTGAAAAGATAAAAAATCCACTTTTCAGCAACACAAATCCAATCAAAAATAATATGTTAGTAAAATTTGAGACAATCAATTTGAAGCACACCTTTTCAATGAAACAAATTTTGCGGATTCACGAAAATTTCACAATTACCATATTTTCACGCGATGCAAAACTAGCGTGCCTTGGGGATAACCTCAGTGTCGAAGTTCACGCTCACTTCGATAGAATCTTTCAAATCCATATCCACACTTCCTCCTTTCCTTGAAGTCTCGTATGAAAGACAATCTTTTAGGTCATTTACCACTCGAGACATGTTTGGTCTTTTAACAGAAGTAGGGTTAACACAAGACATGGCTAATTCAAGAGCCTTCCAAACTGAACCACTATCATAATCTTGTTGAAGTTTTGGATCAATAATACTTGTAATATCTCCTTTATGAAGCATAAAGCCAACCCATTCTACTATATGAGTTTTTTCACGTGCATGTTGGATTATAGGGCGGTTTGTTATGATCTCCAGTAGTACAATTCCAAAACTATAGACGTCACTCTTTTCGCTCAGCCAATTGGTTTGATAATATCTACAAAACAAGACAAGAGACAAAGTCATATCCACTAACATTTAAGACTAAAAGAGATGGGAATTTGTAATGAAATGTCATAATATTTACTCGGGATCAAGATATCCAGGAGTGCCAGCAACAACGGTAGATACATATGTTTCATTTGCAGTAGGAAAAGATCTTGAAAGTCCAAAATCAGCTAGCTTAGCTTGGAAATGTTCATCCAATAGAATGTTTGAACTTTTGACATCTCTATGAACCATTGCCGGTTTGCATCCTGTGTGTAAATACTCTAACCCTACATAATATACAATATATGTCAATAATATAAAGCAGATGTGAATATTAAATACACTTAAGATAATGAAAATTTATATGATCCATTGTCTCAAAACTCAATATGATTAAGAATAGTTTAGATTAAACCTTGGGCAGAATCCACAGCTATCATTAGTCTAGTTTTCCAACTCAAGACAGATCCACCAAATTTTCCTGTAATCAAACATAAACACAAAATGTAAATTCATCTTTGTTCTGAAGAAAAGCTATTCTACTGATATTCAAATCACAACATATATAGTGTCATTGTCAAGTTATTTTACCTGACAAATGTTGTTTTAGGTCACCATTAGGCATGTACTCATAGATGAGACCTAAGTGTTCTCCTTCATCACAATATCCAACAAGGTTTACTAAATTTATATGGTGAACCCTTAGAAGAAGTTCTACCTACTTGTCAAGCAATCCATCAGCTTATTAATTATCTCAAAAATAAAAGAAACAAATATATTTGTATAATAAGTATGTACCTCTGCCTTGAACTGCTTGTCGCCTTGTGCGGATGATTGAGAGAGCACTTTAACAGCTATTTGTTCAGAACCATCTATAAGACCATGATAAACAACTCCAAATCCTCCTTCACCAAGAACCCTTTGGAAGTTATTTGTCATCTTTGTAACCTCATCATAAGTAAATCTTCTGTTTTTAGTTAGAAATGATGGTTCTGATTCAAAAGAATCTCCACCATCTTCTATTGGCACACTTTTTGTAGGTTTCTTATCTGCATGATTCAAAATATTAGGTTAAAACATATTCAATATGTGCATTGCTATTTTAAAATATTAGAAAATAGGAAAACTAGAATTATAAAATCTTATAGTTATTTTTTTTTTGAATATTGGAATTTCAAGTCCAAAAACCCTACGTCTTCTAGACAGGACCGTGATTCAAACCGATGATCTCTGAATTACCTCATAAGGTTTATATCCTAATGAACTATGACGCTGATAATCTTATAGTTATTTGATGTTAGCTGCTAGTAAACTGACCTGAAGACACTTTTTTCTTCCGGAGCACGAAAATGAAAACCAAGATGGCTATGACCACAACCACAACAGAAGCTACTGATGCGACAACAGGTATTAGAAATGTATTTTTCTCCTTTTTAATGCATGCACTAACACTGCAAAGGTCTGGATTTCCATTAACGCTACACAAAAATACAAGCGGTAATGAAAATGTCAATAGCTTAAAAATTGTTGCATTAAGTTATCAAAATGATATTTAATTACTGTCTTCAATCTTACTTTAACGAAAATCCGTTGACTTTTTTTCTGTCGAGAAGGGCTTGAGGAACTGAACCACTTAATTTGTTATTGCTTAAGTTTCTGTTAGGGCATAAAAAAGAGAAGACATTTATAAACATGTTGTCATAAACGCTAGGAAATATTCACTTTTGAACAACTTACATGACCAACAACGATTCCATCTTAGCAAGATATTTAGGCACTTCTCCGGTCAAGGTGTTATTAGATAGGTCCCTGGATTTAGTCCAAAATACTTTCATTTGTTTCTATGGCATATTAAAAGACAAGAGTGCAGATACTCACAGTTCTTTAAGTTGTGTTAGATTTTGTATACTTGGTATTATGCTACCGGTCAATCCTTGTGATGACAAGTTCCTAGTAATAGATCATAAATCACTTAAAATGTCAGATATTCATGTAAGAGACAGTGTTCTGAATTTTAACTTACAAGGAAGTTATTCTTGGTGACTTTTCTGCGTAGTTGCATTTTAGATGTTTCCAGGAAACTTCTGGAGGGACACAAGGATCACCTTGCCAACTGATGTCAGTAAGCCTATAAGTATCTTTGATATTCTTGATTGCCGCAACTAACATAAAAATTAGATGATGTAAGAATTACTTCGAATTAAAAAAGAATATAATTATTATAATTTTAAACAGTTAAACTTTTGGAGAGATACCGTCATTTGGGTTTGTTTCCGCCAATGGAAAGTCAATGATATTATAAATCTCGATACCGTTGATCAGAGGAGCAAGAGTTGATTTCTTCGTTCTTTGTAGCCCTAACTTGCAGTTTCCTCCAGGGCATTGAAATGCTGTAAATGCTAGCGTACGTTGCTCTAACTTGGGCGGACTAAAAGCTGAAAAACTAGAGTTATCGTTGATATAAATATCGAATTCCCTGGTTTCGTTGGCTCGTAAGGCTTGTATTTCGGCAAAGTGAAGGTACAAGTAAACTGCAGCACTAGGGGGTACGGACCAGTAGATTTCTAATGGCAAACTGGCATTAGAAGGTGTTGCTGCTGTCGCAAGTACATTTTTTGGTGTATTATAGATTCCAGGAGTGCTTATATTGAGGGTTGTGTTTATTACACGCCATTCTTCATATTCCAAGTCGGAACTCTTAGTCCAAATACGATCATGGATATCATGAGGGTACCTGTAATATATGTGAACCAAATGGTTCATGTTTATTTTTTAATTTTAAATTTTATTCAACAAAAAATTCTATTACGATAAGAAATAAGAGAATGTAAAACTATTTCTTGTAAGTGTGGTTAAAGTATTAACGATCCAACTTTTATAGTTTAAATTTGATAAGCGGTTTATAGTTTTGATATAGAAAAGAAGAAGGTGATGAACTAAATCAAATAAAAGATATTAGGATGAGTTTGATGATAACTCTCTTACTTTTCTTACTATAGTCTCTTATTTTAATGTTCATATACATTTATATATTATGACTTTATTAATATAAATATATATGTATACGGTATGTGATTAATAAATAAAAAATATGTTCATTAAAGAGACACAACTTTCCCTTTCCTCACACTATTGAAAAGACTTTGATATATTAAAACTATGCTATCGTAAAGTTGATATTCACATTTGAATCTTATAAAAGTTATATGTGCATTTTCTATAAATTAAATATGTTATCACGATGATATGCATATGTAATGTTTAGATAACATAAGAATATAGTTTTATCTAAACATAAAAGAATCTGAGGAAGAAAGTGTCATCTCAAATATTAAAGAAATACTAAAATTGAGATTGGTTTGTGGAGATGGAAGAGAACTGATCGCAATAAAAGATACGGGATCACCTCATTTGGTCAATTCTAATTTTATGGCACTTCAAAAGATATTGAACTTAATGAAAGATGTGCATTATAAGATGTTGGACCATTGAGTTAATACAACGACAAAGTGGGAGAATGTAAGACTATTTTTCGTAAGTGTGATTAAAATATTAACGATCCAGCTATTATAGTTTAAGTTTAATGTATGGTTTATGGTTTCAATATATAATGAGATACAATGATGGACCGAATAAACAAAAAGATATCGGAACGGGTTTGATGTCAACATCTTACTCTCCATACAATAGTCTTTGATTTTAATGTTCATATACACTAATAAAATATGATTTTACTAATATAAATATATATGTACAAAGTATGTGAATAATGAATGAAAGACTATGTTCATTAACAAGACACAACTCTTCTTTCATTCACACTATTTAAAAACCTATATATAGAGGGAAAGAGAATCACTTAATGGTTGTTGGCAAAACATAAAAAGCTCACATAAGAATATAACAAAAGATTAGAGTGAGATAGAAAAGAAGAACCCATGCTACATCTAAAAGATTATCTTGGAAAAGACAAAAAGAAAAAAATCAAACATTCATCAAGGCTTTTCAGAATAGGAATGACTAATGACAAATGTTACTTCTTCTCCATTGTCATTTTATAGTTAACTTCATCATTATGAGAAAGTTGTTGTATCATAATAATAATACCAACACAATGACATGGTAATTAAGTCAACTAAAATAAATGAGCTACCAACAATCATTTCAATTTGGTACTCATGGAATATTAGAAGATAAGGAGTCAGATAAAAAGAATAGAGCTTACCTTATATTGCTAGATGATCCGTTAAAAAACTCCCGGTATCTTTGACGCAGCGAACTAGGACGAGGACCATAGGCATCATTTCCATATGGTCGTATTTCTATGGTTGATATCAATGGCAATGTTGTTCCTGTCTTAACAAGACAGATTTCCAAAGAACTTGATCGTGGAATGTGGATCATATTAATCCATCTAACGGTTTTATCACCTTCCAAATCAATTGTCTCCCACTTATTAGGACCAAGATAGAGATCAAAGTTTGGGTAAGTATTCTGACCATCGTAGTTTCCATAGAAGAAGCTGGCTCCGATGAAATAAGTTGCGTCTCGTGTGACATTCAGAGTGTAACAGTTTCGAAGGCCCTCTGGAAAGTATCTCATAAACAAATATGGTTTTATGTTTACGTTGTCGAAAGCTTTGTCGACTTTGCCATTCTTTCCAGTCTGGATAAGGGCCGAATCCGATGTGAATACTAATCCACTATCAGGATCAGTATAAGTAGATTCGCCAATGGGCATTCCACAATCCAAACTGATAAATCCTGGTCAATCATAAAGAGAAATGGGAGAAAACAAATAAAAAACATAAAATTAAATTTAAATACAACAAAATTCTGCTGATGGCTATTAAAACTCAAATTACCGTCTTGATTCTGTGGTTGAACAAGGTGTATAACGGAGAAAATCTCAATTATAGCCAACGTCAAAAGAAGACTTTTCATGTTCGATCACTTTCTAGTTTCAGCTTCTTGCAAGAAGTAAGAACAGGTTATGCTATATAGAAAACCAATACCACTTATGAGAGTTGTCACCGTTGCCATAAGAAAACAGAAGACTGGGTAATGATGATGTACCGTGCTAGCTTGCAGTTTTATTATATTAAATGAGTTTTCTTGTATTTACGTGGCTAACATACATTTGAGCCGTTTTTTTGGTCTTATTATTTGTAAGTACAGTTTGCAAAATTATGATCTATCAATACCATTTACTGAGAGTTGGCTAAGAGTAAGAGAATGTCAACATTTAGAAATGTCAACGCTGACACAGAAAATGGAAGAATGAGAAATCTGAAAGGTAAGTTCCAAAGACACAGTTTGGACATAAATTGTTAGAACAACATATGATTTGTTTCAAATAGGATTAATGCTTTCCATAAATCAAGAAATGACAAAATCAGTTGATGATGTGGAGTTAATTTAACAACAATGTTGATATGAATTATTTAACAACTCAGAAATATTCGGAATGATGAATATCAAATTTCTTGGAAAGATAAAGATATGATATCATTTGATATACATATCTAGGTAGAAAAGGATTATATAAAAGATTTGATGTGAATTAAACCTTGAGGACGATCTAGAAGACTTCATAGAAAATGTGAGCTATAAAAACACTCAAAAAAAAAGTTTAGAGAGCCAGTCGTTCAAGTACAAGAAAAAAAAGAAGCGGAAAGAGTTATTGAATCCTGTTATTTCGATATGCTTGGAACCACGTTAAATGATTTTAAGTGTTTTAGATTAGCAATTAAATGTAAAATTAGTATCTTTCTAGTGTATTAACACTATTTTTTATCACCAAAATATTCTATACTGAATCCTGTTATTTCGATATGCTTGGAACCACGTTATCTGATATTAAATTTTTTATTTAACTTATACTTTATAATCTTCTTCGTGGGTAACAATCTCTCTAGTTTTTCTGTCTCAATGTGATTCTCCAACAAATTGAGATAGTGGATCGCTAGGAAACCTTACCAAGATGTACTTGGGATCCAACTGCTTTCAAGGAACTTGTAAAACTTTGTATGCATTGTTTTAAATCACATTCTAACAAAAAGCGTGAGAGATGAGGGAGTTGTTTTCAGTTACATGTCAAGAACACAAGTTTGAAAGTCGAATTCTCAATATATAGGACGGTCAAATAAATCAATAATAAACAAAGTAGGTTAGCCTTATCGTACATGAACACCATGTTGCATTACAAACCGAGGCAATTTCATAAGAAGTGTAATAACCTAAATATTATGTTGTAGGCACGACGACTCTACGTGTGGACATTTGCCTAGCTAGTCGAATATTGTGATGGATCTTTATTTTTAATCAACTTGTCAGTATTAATATTGTTTACAAAACATGGATATATTTATCATGTCACCTCTTGAGACTTTGTCGAATCTCTGAGGACTTATTAATATAGTTATGTTCAACTTTTAAAGTTATCTACAAGCGTTGAACTTCTTTAGAAATCTCTTCCGAGTTAGACTCAAAATGGATAGACAAAAAGGGTTCCTGATCATGTTCAGTTTTTTTGTTTTACATATTGTTCAAGCTCAGGATCAACAAGGTATATAGGCATTCCAATGTTTACAAAGTTAACATTATTGTCTGTATCTTTGTTTTCATGTTGATACAAACATATGACAAATATCGTTTGATACGATAGAAGATTTAAACTTATGAATGGCGTTTATATGTGTGTTTTGAATATTTATCAGGATTTATCAGCCTGGATTGTGGGTTACCCCCTAACCAGTCTCCATATATAGAACCAACAACCAAATTAAACTTCTCATCTGATGCTCATTTCATCCAAACTGGAATACGCGGTAGGATCGCACGTGAATGGGATTACGAGTATCAACAGTATAATTTTGTGAGATATTTTCCAGAAGGAGCAAGACACTGTTATAATCTGAGTGTGAAGCAAGGCATCAATTATCTAATTGGAGCTGGATTTGGATATGGAAATTATGATGGCCTTAATATATATCCAAAATTTGATATTTATGTTGGCCCTAATTATTGGAGCTCTGTGCATTCGGATTACGGTGAAAAACAAGACTTTGAGATCATTCACATGGCAAAGTCAAACTTTGTGCAGATCTGCCTTTTGAAGACAGATACAAGTACACCTTTCATATCAAGCTTGGAACTAAGGCCTTTAAGAAATGATGCTTATTCTACTCTACCAGGTTCCTTGCAACTCAGACGTCGGGTATTTTATAACACCGAATATGAAATGAAATCTTTGCGGTATGTTAACTCTCATAAATTCTCTTGTACTAAAAAAAAGTTCAACGTTTCACTTTTATGACGATAATTATCACTAACCAAATTATTACTTATAATGACAGGTATCCCGATGATATTTACGATCGTCAATGGTCTTCCCAATACTTTTTTGACCATGAAAAAGAAATAAACACCACACTCACTGTGAACTCTTCTAATCCCTTTCAGCTACCACAAGTTATAGCTAGGTCCGCTGTAACTCCCGCAAATGCCAGTGAACCATTTTATTTTTCCGGATTTACAGATAACCCGAGCGATAATATTGTTGTTTATCTTCACTTTGCCGAGATCCAAGAACTTAGAGCCAACGATACAAGGGAATTCGACTTAGTATGGAATGAAAACATTACAAATTTTGCATATAGTCCGAAGAAGTTACAGATCGAAACCATATATAATTCCTTACCAAATAAATGTGATGGTCAGTTTTGCCAAATGGAGTTGGTGAGGACAAAGAAGTCAACACTTCCACCATTACTTAACGCTTATGAGGTTTACAACGTTTTGCAGTTCCCATATTCAGAAACACATCCAGACGATGGTACGTCAATTTTGTCTACTTTTTCATTGATATATGAATATATTTTTTGGCTTTATTATGAAGATTGTTTGGCTTTTTAACCTCTATATCAGTGGATGCTATCAAGAATATTCAAGCTGCCTATAAGTTGAACATAATCAGTTGGGAAGGAGATCCTTGCCTCCCTGAACTATGGAAATGGAAAGGTGTAGAATGTACTACCTTTACAAATAAGTCTACTCCCCCAAGAATAATTTCCTTGTAAGAACTCTCCTTTGGACACAACTTTGCAGCTATAGCTTGTGTCTCTTAAAGTCTTTTAAACTAAACTCGTTGTGATTTGTCATGTAAACAGAGATTTACAATCAAAAGGGTTAAGTGGGGTCATACTTCCTGTCTTTCAAAATTTGACTCAACTACAAAAACTGTGAGTCTTTCCATTCTCTATAATGGTTTTATTAGAATTTATCTTTGATCTTAATTGACATATTTCGTGCAATTCCTATTAAAACGTTTCTAACTCTATTCAGTATCTCCATTGCAAAAAAATCATATATACTTTTTGTGCGCAAATTGCGAAGGGTATTTTTACCCGAAACCAAAAATCCGAACCATAAAACCTGGTTCTCATCGGGTTTGTTGGTTAGAGAAACCAAAACCCAACCGGTTACTCAAAATAGGATGTACAATGTATATATTGTACTTATAATACATCAGATACATATACATATTTTTGAATTTTGAGTTTAGGAACTGCTCTGGTTCAAAACTTAACCACATTAGGTTAATTTTGATTTTGAACCGAACCTATTAAACTCAAACATAACCGAGCTGAAAATCAGTGGTTTCTATAAAACTCCTAACATGAATAACACGAAACCCGAATAACCCGATCAGATGCCGAAGACTATGTGCAATAATCAAAATCAAACTTTTATGTAAATGTGGGATCATATTTCATGGCTATCAAGTACAAACCTATAACTTCTATTGGAAAAATTTCTGACTTTTTTTTTCCACAATATCTATTACATTATTATCATGGCTCTTTTCGTAACGAGATCCTGCAACATCTTATAACACCTTGAAACGGGAATCTTGTAACGATAATCTCGATCTAGAAACCTCCGTTAGAGATTCGAAGAAGGAGCAAATCCAAGTCTAGAAACAACCATGAAATTAGAAAGATTGTTCGAAGAACAGAGATTTGATGGTGAGAAGCAATGGAGATGATTCACAGAGGGAATTAGGAAGAAGAAGATGTTTGATATTTGTTCGATTGATTTTTAGAAAGTGTTAGTCACAATACATATAATGTAATTTTCGGTTTACAAAAAACGGCTCTGATTATTGAAAACATTAAACCAGAAGTAAACCAGGATTATATATCCTGTTACACACCTCATAACTTGTTGAACATATTATAACACCTCATAACTTGTTGAACATATTTTGAGAACTCTGGGATTTGAACTCCAGATTTGGATGTAGAAATCATAAATTTCTAACCCTTAAGCGAACAATGCTTCCACCGCCTGACTTATTTATCAGACAAAACGAAACTGTAGTGGAATTATGTTCAACTAATAACTTTCTCGGAACAAATATAGAAATAGAACGATACTGTCTTTGTTACAACCAGTAACATATTATCTGGTATTACATTCACTTGTTAATCAAGCAAATCTTATGTGGCCATGACCTTTGTTAGCATGAGCAAAGTCGCTGGAACAAGTTGAATGTGGTATTAAGACGGTTTCCAAATATGACAATGAAGACTTATGAGAGCGGAAGTCTAAATAATATTCTGTATATATATGATTATGATATCAAGGAAATGAGTTTAGGAAACATGTAATTATGTAGAAGATATTATGCGAGTGTTGAGCAAGTTTAGGGTTAATGGTTTTCCTCTTTGTATAAAACCATCATCGATGATTAATAAGAGACACACAGAAAATTCTGTAGCTTCATCTTTTCACATGGTATCAGAGCCTGGTTCTGTAACAGAACGAGAGATGATGTCTACAGAAGGAAGAGAACTTGCAAAACCAATGAACCCAGCGTTTCAACTGGCTACGAATGAAAATCCTGGTGCAGTGATTGCACAGGTACGATTTAATGGTGATAATTTTGAAGAATGGGCTCAGGCGATGCGGACGGCATTGCGAGTCAAGAAGAAGTACGGATTCGTTGATGGATCTGTTGTCAAGCCAAGTGAAGCAGATCCAGAATTCGAAGATTGGATGTCGGCGAACTCGATGGTGACGCTGTGGATTTTGAACACAGTCGAACCAAAGGTGAGAAGAACTCTTGCTAACAAAGAAGATCCACAAGAGTTATGGAAGGAGATAAATGATCGGTTCTCAGAAGGCAATGGACCGAGGATTCAACAACTTAAGGCTGAACTGGCACAATGCAGACAAGGTAACCAGAGTGTCATTGAATACTATGGTAAGTTGCATGTCTTGTGGGAAGACTTGATGAACTATGAACCGGCACCGACATGTCGTTGCGGTACTTGCAGCTGTAATTTGACTGCAGAGTTTGAGAAAAGAAGAGAAGAAGATCGAATTCATCAATTCCTTTTGGGACTGAATGATGTGATTTATGGAGGAGTTAGACAAACAATAATTAGCACTGATCCTTTGCCTAACATGAATCAAGTTTATGCAAAGGTGAAGTCTGTTGAAAGGATCGATACTGTGATGAGAGAGAGAGATCATCAAAGTGGACAAGTCGCGTTTGCGATTCAGTCGAAGAATCAAGGTGGAAACGTTGAAGACAAGAACAAGCTTGTTTGTGCTAGTTGCAAAAAGACTGGACACACAACTGAAACTTGTTTCCAGGTGATAGGATATCCATCTTGGTGGGGAGAAAGGTCGAAACAAACGGGACATGGTAACTCTGTTCGTGGAACTGGGCGTGGCCGCGGAGGTTTGATTTGAGCAAACGCAGCACTTGTTCATAGTGCAGGTGAAACAAGTACTGAGGCAGAAAGGAACGGTTATGTGGGTTTGAGCAACGAGCAGTGGACAACCCTGATAAAGATGCTTGAAGAAAAACAAAGTGTGACCCCACGTTTGTCTGGTAAGCCTTTCTTTTCTGACTGGGTACTTGATACGGGAGCTTCTAATCATATGATTGGTTATAGAGAGATGTTAAGTGATTTGAAGTATGCTTTGCCTTGTATGGTGGGTTTGCCAAATGGGACAAATAGTTTGTCCAAAGAAAAAGGAACAGCAGTGTTTGATACAGAATTTAAGCTTGCAAATGTGTTGTTTGTGCCTGACTTGAAATGTAATCTGATTTCAGTTTCACAACTGATAATGGATTTAGATGTGGTTATGCAAATTGCTAACAAAGGTTGTGTGGTTCAGGACCGTACAACGAGGAACCTGAGTGGAGTGGGGGAGCTTAGAGATGGGCTCTACTTCTTCTGACGTTTGACGAACATTAAGGCGTTTAGTTTGAATAAGGATGAGGCTGAAGATGTGTGGCATCAACGGCTAGGACATCCATCTAATGGTGTTTTTGATTTGCTTCCAGTAGTTAGTAAAAGAGTTAAAGATTTTTCGGTTTGTAGTACTTGTATGAAAGCAAAACAATCACGTGCTGTATTTCATTCAAGTGAGAATAAAAAAGATGAAGTTTTTGAAATGTTACACTGCGACCTATGGGGCCCATATCTAACTGAAACTCTGTGCCATTCCTTTTATTTCCTCACCATAGTTGATGACCATTCGAGAGGTGTGTGGGTTTATCTGCTGAGAAACAAAACACAAGTGGGTGAGACTTTGAGGAATTTTATTAACTTAATTAAAAGACAGTTTGAGAAGGAAGTTAAAGTCATACGAAGTGATAATGGAACTGAGTTCACATCACTTACAAAAGAATTTAGAGAGCTCGGAATAATACACCAAACGTCATGTGTAGGAACGCCTCAACAAAACGGAAGAGTTGAAAGAAAACATCGCCACATACTGAATGTAGCTCGATCTTTGTTGTTTCAGTCCTCACTGCCCATTAAGTTTTGGGGTGAGAGCGTGTTAACTGCTGCTTATCTAATTAATAGGACTCCTTCACGACTGTTGAACGGGAAGACTCCTTTCGAACTCATATACGGCAAACCACCTGTGTATGATGAGTTAAAAGTATTTGGATGCCTTGCTTTTGCGCATAAGCAGAGGAGAGATGGAGATAAGTTTGATACACGAAGTAGAAAGTGTGTATTCATTGGTTATCCTTTTGGGAAAAAAGGTTGGAATCTCTTTGATTTAGAAACCAATGAGGTATTTGTATCACGTGATGTGGTGTTTATTGAGAATACATTTCCTTTTGAATCTGATATACACTATGATCTTGAGGATTTTGGATATTTTGATGAAGATGGTGAACCTACTGCACCTGGAATAGATAACCTGTTGTCACAACAAGCTGTTACAGAGGCTGTTGTTGAGAATATTGTTGAAGAAGTTTTGTCTAATGACTCTGAAGGATCGGCTATTGAGACATTGGAAATTGTTGAAAATGTTACCGTTGAGAAGGTAGTCCCTGAGAAAATTGTGGGTGGTACCTCTGTTGCACGTGATGATGCAAGTATCGTTGATACCAATCAAAATCCTGGAGAAACTCTTGGAGAAACTGAGATCTCAGAGACTGATGAAAGTGACACGGTTGAACCTGACTGTGAGAAACTAGGACGTGGCATGCGTGAGAAGCATCTGCCAGCTAAATTGAAAGACTATGCTTTGCATACAGTGAAGGATCCCACAAAATGGGATGTGATTTTATCAGACACGAGTGATTTTCCACTGTCTGATTATCTTGATAGCAGTAAGTTTTCTGCAAAATACAGAAGTTTTCTTGCTGCTATAACTGCTGAAACAGAACCAACTACGTTCCGTGAGGCTGTAGCAGAAGAAAGATGGAGGAAGGCAATGCAACATGAGATTGATGCATTGGAAACAAATAAAACATGGGACCTTACGAACTTGCCTGTTGGTAAGAAAGCCATCGGATGCAAATGGGTTTTCAAAATTAAATATCGAGCAGATGGAACTATAGAGAGATTCAAAGCTCGTTTGGTTGTGTTGGGGAATAGACAAACAGAAGGTGTTGATTACTCAGAGACTTTTGCACCCGTTGTAAGAATGTCTACTGTGCGAACATTTTTGAGTGTTGCTGCTGCACGAGCTTGGGAGCTTACCCAGATGGACGTACATAACGCATTTTTACATGGAGATTTGAAAGAAGAAGTATATATGCAGCTTCCTCCGGGGTTTCGAAGTGGAGACACTAATTTAGTGTGTCGTCTTCGTAAGTCTTTATACGGTTTAAAGCAAGCTCCAAGGTGTTGGTTTGCTAAACTTCGCAGTGCACTCCTCGGGTATGGTTTTACTCAATCTTACTCGGATTACTCGTTGTTTATGATGAAGAAAGGAACTGTTGAGATATATGTGTTAGTCTATGTTGATGATTTGATCGTTGGAGGAAATGACTCAAAAGCAAACTCTGATTTTAAAGCTTACTTGGGGAAATGTTTTCACATGAAAGATTTAGGATCATTGAAATATTTTTTGGGCATTGAAGTGGCACGCAACAACGATGGTATTTTTTTGAGTCAACGTAAATACACATTAGATATTATTACAGAAACAGGACTCTTGGGAGCTAAGCCGACTGCGTTCCCAATGGAGCAACATCAGAAATTGGGTCTTGCCGAAGGACCGTTGCTACCTGATCCAACACGATATAGAAGGTTAGTTGGTCGTTTAATCTATCTCTTGGCCACCAGACCTGATTTGACGTATGTGATTCACATATTATCGCAATTTATGCAATCTCCACGGACTGATCATATGGAGGCTGCTTTGCGTGTGGTGCGTTACCTAAAAGGTACTCCGGGACAAGGTGTGGTCCTTCGTTCTAATTGTGATCTAAAACTTCATGGATGGACAGATTCAGACTGGTCTGGATGTCCGTTGACAAGGAGATCTGTGAGTGGGTGGTTTGTAACATTAGGAGACTCTCCTGTGTCATGGAAGACCAAGAAACAAGACAGTGTGTCGGCTTCTTCTGCTGAAGCTGAGTATAGAGGCATGTCGAATGCGGTGCGTGAGTTACGTTGGCTTAAACGGGTGCTCTCTGACTTCGGTGTCTCTCATAATACTCCCATGGATTTACACTGTGATAATCAAGCTGCTTTGTACATTGCCGCCAATCCGGTATTTCATGAACGTACTAAACATGTTGAAAACGATTGTCATATCGTTAGAGATGCAGTTCAGGAGGGCACTATTATTACACGAAAGGTGAACACGAAGAATCAATTGGCAGATATCTTTACCAAAGCACTTGGTCGACGTGATTTTGAAGCCATTGTTGTCAAGTTGGGCGTATGTAACCCACACTTTCCAACTTGAGGGGGGTGTTAGCATGAGCAAAGTCGCTGGAACAAGTTGAATGTGGTATTAAGACGGTTTCCAAATATGACAATGAAGACTTATGAGAGCGGAAGTCTAAATAATATTCTGTATATATATGATTATGATATCAAGGAAATGAGTTTAGGAAACATGTAATTATGTAG